>AZLU01000202.1:0-74816 GCA_002224055.1 Pezizomycotina sp. ARF18
TTCCCAAGAATTTGTCCTTGTATAACACGAACCTCATTCCATGACTACTTATCCATGTGCGTTCATGGTAGGCGATAGGTATATAGATTTTCTCGAATTAGGAAAAAAAAAAAAAAATGGTTCAACGAAAACTCATACTCCAGATTGATCGTAAATGAAGAATAAGACGTGAAAAGAAGAAAAAAAGAAGAAAAGAAGGAAAAAGCACATGAGAGTGGTCTTGGAATTATTATAGATCTTCAAAACAAAGCTCCGTGGTTCGAGTTCCACCAAGGACTCCGAAGTTCGCGAGTTTTGGAAGTTTCGCCAGATATTGCTACTCTGTCGTCCTCTGGGCATCCACATCTTCGCGCTCGAAACGAAAATCAAAGCGAGAGAAAAGAAGTTTTGTTGCTCGTTCCAAAAAAATAATAAATGGATGTCAAAATAGATTCTTTTTTCTTCTCTGAAGCGCTTCAGAATGTCCATCTGAGCCCTTTTATCGTTTCCTAAAATACCAGTGTTCTTATTCGCGTTTTTTTTTTTTTTTTGCGGTATAAGTATGGCGCGTTCCAATTACACTGGCCTTCGTCTGAATTGTTCCTGTATTAACTCAAAAAAGTCCGTTCTCGTTGGATACCGCAATTCCGTAAGAACCAATGTCCTGTTTGAGAGTCGTAATCTTGCTGACGGTAGGTAAGAGCATACTGTTGCCCCTATGCTGCTTCGCTGGCAAGGGGGAAAAAAGAGAGACAAGGACCTCGTACGGATATACCTACAGAAAGTACGTAGATACATTACATATTCTTAACAATCCGTACCTCAGTTCAGCGCATTCGGATCAGAGTATCCCCATCAATGGTCCTTTCCCTTTTTCCTTTTTTCAGCCCAAGAAAAGGAAAATTCTCACCAACCAAACCCATGTCGATGTACACGCCGGGTTTGTAACTCAAAGGCGAAGGACGGTTCGTTTACGCCCTGATAGTTCCAAGGGGGTTTTTACTTCCTGGAATATATAAGCACGAGACATACTCTCTTAACACACGACGATATAATATAATTTTATATGGGCAAAAGAGAAAAAGAAAAGAAAAAAAGGAAAGGAAAGCAAAGAAAGCCAAAAGAATAAGGAACCGTAAAAAATTCCACCGAAGCTCTCCTACGTACTCATTTTTTGGTGTTTTAAATTTTTTGGGGTCCTTCCTTTCTTGCTAGGACAGACAAAGAAGAAAAGAAGGAGATTCGCTGAAAGGTACCAGAGCAGTCGCAATGTATGATGGAAAGAAGAATGTTTCAATACTTACTTGGAAGAGAATATTACTCTGTAAATAAAAATACTTTAAGATATATTTATATATATATATATATATATATATATATTGGCGCCGAAGACCATTTAAAAGGAAGTAGAGAAAAAAAGAGAGAGAGAACGGAAAAAGAACTGATGAAAAAAAAGAAAGAAAGAATATTGATACAAGTATATCTCAAAAAGGAGTAAGAAAGAACTAATAGAAATATATAGGTACGCAAGAGAAAAAAATAAATAAAATAAAATAAAAATAAAAACAATTCTTTTCGTGTATATAAGTACGTTTTTTTTTTTTTTTAAAAAAAAAAAGAAAGAAAGAAAAAAAACATTCATCTATTATTTTACTTTATTTTTATTTATTTATTTATTTTTTGGTTTAGAAGGGAAAATTTTTTCTATTTTTTTTTTTTTTCGCTCTTTTCTTATATTATTTTCTTTTTCTTCTTCACTGCTTGTATCACGGAGCTTTGGGCAAGAGGGAAGAAAAAAATCTCCCCCCCCCCATTATTATCTTCTCTTTCCCTCTCTTTCTTTTTCTCCCACACTAATACAGAGGCAAAAAAAAAGGCCCCCCCCATTCACCATTCTTCGCCTTTTCTTCACTTCCCCGTTCCTTTCCCAAACTCCATTTCGAAATACTCCGACAGTTCTTCAAGTCCTTTTGACGGACATCGACTAGATCATACGCTACTCGAGGCCGAGTAAGTCTCTCCACCTGCCTCGCTTTCCCCGTAGAGACGCTGGCAAGGACTCTTGTTTCGTTGCCAGACAAATTTTCGTTCGCTTGCTAACGCGGTGGAAGGGGGCATTTTTTTGAGTCACAGATAGTCATATTCAAGAGGAGGAAGGGAAAAAGGGGAGAAATCCACGAAGAAATAGCAGCGACCTCCATACTTTTTGATGCTTAAATTTGTCAATAAACCGCCTACTACCGTCAACGACGATTCTCGATCTATTCGATCTGCTCCAATATCTCAAATTAGCAGTTCCTCCCCGCCATTACTCGGTACCTTCCCCCTCCCGTTCCTCATTCTAACGGTTCTTACAAAAGTGCATCCGGTCGTTCTTGTTCACAGCCTCAAGGAATTTTTATTTTTATTTTTTTTTTCTTTCGGGAGGTTTTCGCTGGAGACTCTTCATCTATATGTTTCCGCCCAAAGTACCTCTTTATACGCCTCGCCTTTCGAAAAGCTAACATTTTCTTCTCGATCCGCTTACAGGTGGTGGAAACTGGCGAACTATTCGCTTTTGAGCACTTTAAACGTCTCGCTGTAGTCGTCAACTCGTGCGACACTCGACCGCTTTCCCCCCCTCATCCCTTTATCGTTTCACAACTTTGCTTTGTGTCTGGGAACGGGCCCCCCCCTTTTTTTTTTTTAGCTTCTCGCGCAAACTTCCTCTATGGCGACCTCCATAGAATGGTCTCGCTATGGCATGAATGTAGCGGATCAGTCTATGGATCCCGCCCAATGGGCGGCTAACATTCAGGAATATTCTCCAAATACACGACCGACACACCTCCTTGAGCAGCCACGACATTACATACCTGTCTTCGTCCTTCACCGTTTCTGTAAACAGGCCGTGACCGGCCTTGGGTACCTCCAGAGAAGGATCGCAAACAAGAGATTGCGCGCCATATTACGGCACAACGAAATTGGGACCTTCGTTACCGTCATGGCGCCTATACGGGAATGAAGATAAGCTTGCTGACGATGACACATATCTTGTCTATAATACCAAGACGAAGAAATACGACAAGCTCCACTGGACGGAATGCTTCAAGACCGATGCGCCGTACTCCAAATTCTTCGAAAAATTTACGCAGAGAGATCTTCCATGGATAAGTGGACTTTCAGGAAGTTCGAGGCGCTGATGAAGGCCGACCGGCAAGTTATGGAAAATCTTTGCGTGAGCGCGAATATTCTCTTCGACGCTCTGAGCGAGCGGAGACGAAAGCGCTGGACGCCATCGTCCTCAAGCGTGGCGATGTCTGGGATATGCGCAAGTACTGGTATCTTTTATCTACACTCCGAAACCGTGACAGAAACACCCATCTTCTCGGTACATCGGAGGACATGGAAGAAGCGAGGCGAAGAGGAAGAGGTTTATGGAAGAGAAAGGGCTTGGACACGCTCGAGATCTCTGGCTTCATAATGTTGAGACCATTCTTAACACACCACACTATCAAGTTGGTACTTCCTCCAAGATTTTTGAATTCGACCGGGAAGACTACCGTACCAACGCACGCGAGAGGTACATGGTGTTCTGGGAAGCTGGACCAAATGACGAATTTCTTCTCACGGACAATAGCTTCGGTTGCTTTGAAGGGTGTCGATTGGAGTCAAAGCATGGAATGACTGTCGGTATGAAGCCGTCCGACGTTCAAAAAGGCTTTATACCAGGGATTTCATGTGGCACCAGCTTTTCGTTCTTTCTCCAAAATTGGTTGTCGCGCTCTGCCACGATCATTGATCCACCCTAATCTAACGAAGCTTCAAAGGGCCGATATGGCCTCCGTCCGTCGATTCTCCAGAACCTCCCCATCCGCTTCCCCACAATTATTACAAGGATCTACACCCGATGAGTGTCGGTTTATGAAGCAGGGATGAGGTTCCGGAAGAGATGGAAGATTATTTCGGACGCAAGCCGGAAGCGGGAAGCACGTCGCAGGGGTTGAAGGAAAGCGACAACGAGATCCAATTTCAAATCACCACGTTATCCACTCAGCAGGTTGCGCTTGTCAACATGATTCTTCTGCTTAACCAAAGTTCTCTGACTGGTGTTGACAATATCGTATACGCAACCCGGCCGCGATCTACCGACCATCACCGAATATGAAAAACAAGAATGGGGATGTACACGACGATAAGCAAAATAGTTACAGGCTTTTAGGAAGAAATATTCAATCAGTTCAATAAAGGAGAGATGTCGGTACTTCCGAGACGGTCTCCCGCAAGCATCATCGCCGAATCCTCACTCGAGAGGATGATGACTCCTTCCCAGGAGTTCATTCCTGCGGAGAGGCAGAAAGAGTCCCAGAAAGAAAGCATAAGAGCGGTACCACAACTCCGGCAGAAAGAAGGCTCATTTTGAAGTAGATGAACCCGCGCCTGTTAAACCGCCCTTGGAAAAAGAAGAGTTCGGGGAAGAGTGAATCGTCCTCTACTAGTGCTTCTCTCGATGAAACCCCCAAGATAATTACAACGGAACATAAATCTGTGCAGAAGCCCAAGTACGACGATGCAATGGATGGATTCGTGTTTCTGGGAGTTCAGATGTTAAAGAAGAACCCAAGCCCATTCAAGCCACGCCTGCCCCTAAACCACCAACTCAGAATCAAGCCACTCCTCGAGTGTCCACACCACACCATCGACAAAGAGCCCGGAGACGGCTACAGCGCCAAAGGCAACTGACAGGCCCACAAGACCGCAAGGTGCCCCAACCCCTCGTACACCCGAGGTGCCGCAAACAGCGCCCACTGCCCCAGCTCCCCTGGCCCCCTCGGCTCCCCCGGTATCCCAGCTCCTTCCCTTCCCTACCTCCCCAACCTCCTCATGAAACACCCGCACCCGAGGCACCTCCAGCCACTAAGGTCTCTCAAGCTCCTGTTACCTCCCAAGCCCCTCCTCCACAGTCTCCACCCATTGTCAAAGCTTCACAGGCCCTCAAGGACTCAGGCTCCTCGAGCTCTCAAGCTCCTCAAGTCCTCAAGCTCAGGCTCCTCAGGCTCCCCAGATTCCAGAAGTCAAGCGTTACCTCCCGAGACGCCGACGAAGTCCGAATTCTCGTTATCTGACTCGATTTCTTTACTGAAAGTGAAGACGAGAACCACAAAAGCTCGTTGTTCCTTCGCCACGACTGGTCGAGCGGTCTTCATCGACGAGAAGCCGGAAGAGTACCGATAAAAGCGAACGATCCAGCCGAGGCGAGAGGCGTGATAAGACGAGGCGCGAGCGTGCTCACTCGGAAAGACGAGAGAGGCTCGAACGGCCGAAGATTGGCAGTACGAAATCTGACGATAGACCCCGCCGATCGAGTCCAAAGGCGATGCTGAAAGGATGGCCCTCGTACGACCCCAGATGTTCGAAGGTAGTCGTAGCGACAGAGGCTCCGGACAAAGGGGTATAGAGAGAGGTTAAGGAGAGAACGCGAAGAGTTCGATCGTTTGGAACTTCAACGAGAGAAGGAGAGACTAGCACGTCAGAAGCTCGAGGTTCAAATGGAGTGGAGCGCCTCGAACGCCAAAAACTTGAGAAAGAGCGTGAGCGTCTGGAAAGCAAAAACTTGAGATGGAAAGGATGGAGCTGGAAAGACAAAAGCGGGAGTTTCTCCGAGAGAGAGAAGAACTGCAGCGTAAGGAGCGTGAACGCGAGATGCGCGAAAAAGAGAAAGACATGAAGCAAGCAGCAAAAATGCGGAAGGAAAAGGAGGCTATTCGACAGGAGAAGAGAAGCTCGCTAAATTCGAGGAAAAGAGGCAACTGGAAAAGGCGAGGGAGAAGGAGCTAAGGGAGCAGGAACAAAGGGAGAGAGAGGGAACTGAACGAGCGATTGGAGAAGGAACGTCTGCAACGTGAATTGGAAACTGACAGGAAAGGGAGAGAGATTGCGCGAGCGGCAAGACAGGGACAAGCAGAAGTACGCTCGCCACGACCGACCAGACAAATCAGACACCAGTGAGAATGGATCACAGGGATAGAAAGGTCAGGCGCCGCAAGTCTATGGTCCATAGTTCGCCGTCATCTGAGCCTGCGGTACCCGTCCGTCTCCCTCCGGGTTCGAGCCTGAGATCACGCCACCATCTTCCAGCCATTCACATCCGGATAACTGTGATAATGGCTTCGACCCAATGCCGACGCATGACCTTCCTTCCCCGTCCTCAGCCCCGTATTCTCCGCCTTTGAAGTCACCGCCGCTGAAGTCACGCCATTGAAATCACCACCTATGAAATCGCCACCGCTGAAGTCTCCTACATCTCCGTCTACCAGGAGGTATGAGAACGCTCTCATATCTCCTACTCATGATGCTGCGCAGAAGCTTCATCTTCAGCTCAACGTGAACAATCCTCAGCTAGCGCTTGCTCCATATCAGCATCCGAACCCCAAGAAGGAAAAGGAACATAACCGCGACGATCAGAAATCCCGAAAGATTATAATGTTCGTCGGTTGAAACGCCTGTTCCGCTTCCTCCGCTTGATACCGCCCTCAGCGGCCACAGCAGCATCAACGCCACCAGAGCTATAACCAGAAACCAATGCTTGCAATAACTGGAGGCGATAGCCCCGCTTTCTCTACGCTTGCTGATAATGGAGATTTTG
Source organism: Pezizomycotina sp. ARF18 (assembly GCA_002224055.1). Classification (NCBI taxonomy): domain Eukaryota; kingdom Fungi; phylum Ascomycota; species Pezizomycotina sp. ARF18. Next base: position 6,605 of record AZLU01000202.1, read on the forward strand.
AAGAGGATGGATGGGAGGATGAGGATTATGTGCAAAGACGGGATGACTTCGCCATCCTTCCTTCGAGGAACAATAACCAACATCGACAGGAGCGCCCCGAGAGGGCGCCGGCGAAACCTCCAGTCAAACGATTAGCGTTGGAAGCCCGCCGGTCATGAGGCGCAAAGCAGTGTTGTCCGTTTGAACACGAAGGCTCGAGCACCTCAATCTCAAGGATCACGCCAGAACCTCGACGCAATCCTTACTATTAAAATTAAAGCGCTTTTAACGCTGATAGCTTTAATGGAGCGTTCTCTATTGAATACCGCCCCACACAATGAAGTTAATACCAGTTGTTAACTTTTTTTTTTGCTTCTCCGACATCAGATTCCTATTTCTCTTTCTTTTGCTTTCCATTCGCCTTCTTTCAGCCAGAAGTTTGATGAAAAGCTTTTCACCCCTACTTAATCTAATTTTCTTTTTTCTTCTTTCTTTTTTCTTTTTTACTCGCATAATAATTTTCATATCCCTTGTCTTTCCCGGTTTCCTAGTTTTCCTAATGATATACATAGAAGTGGCGGTATGGAAAAGCAATGTTTTGATGTTACACAACCAAGTTCTCTTTTCTCATTACGAATGTTTTATATTTCTTATTTCCTATTCTATATGTACGTTGTTTTCTGTTTGGTTCAAGAAAAATGTTATCTCGTTTTGCCGCAACTCCTGCTAACTTGCCCCGCTCTGCCCTTTCTTTTGGATAATTTCTATCATGACGACCTGATGCCCAAAAGTCCTTTGTTTTCGCACTCTTAAAAAGTTTTCATTCCGCAGTCGTGTAATTTTGGCAACGGACGTGTTTAGAGAAAAGCCTTTGTATTTGTTTGTATAGCCTGGTAATATTTTACAATCTTGTATTTTTCTTACACTTTGCTGTTGCCAAAACGTAGCTTCATGCGTTCATATTTTAGTCTTGCATGTAGGTGATGCTTTTTATTTCTTCTTCCTTCGTTTCTTTCTAGGAAGAAACGATAACCTCGTATGACGAGTATAACTTCACCCAGTTTCTTCATGTCAAAATATCCTCATGTAATCCCTCCTCCAACTCCCTCTATCTCCCTCTGCTGCATTTTCATGGGTACTAGGTCGTCTATTCACACCGTTAATATCCCCTTCAGAGTCTAATATTACCTCTACTCGTTTCTTTCCTTCTTAATATTTTTTCTTTTTGGTGTATCGCTCTTGCATTCAAAGAAAAATACTAAGTAGTTTAGTACGGAAAAGCAAGGTTCTGGTTTTTAATTATTAAAAAAAAAAAAAAAAATGAATGGGAGAAAGAAAAGGAAAGCAAAAAAAAAAGAGAAAGTTATTTGAATCGGCGAGAACCCGGCCCGTTCTGTACCGGTGTATCTTTTTCTTATACTCTTACGTCCAAGAATGTCTTCGTTGTATTTCTCATACTATTGTTTACAAGTTGACTTTTTATCACTATTATCATCACTACTTACACTATATTATTACACCACAAAAACCCACATCTATTATTATTATTATTATTATTATCACTCATGTCATTCTTCCTAGTTTTGTATTCTCCTATTTCCAATATACATCACCTATACCCTCAACTCAAGTTCATTATATTTTTCCCCCACTGTTTCCCCCCTGTACATGCGAATGGCTGGCTCTTCGTTCCTGGGGAGGTATAAGTAATTTCTTATTTACTGTAATGAAAAGGAGGGGGAAGAAAAGCAGTGTGCTAATTTCCATTTGCATATTTGACCTGATTATTATATCTTCTACCTCTTGATACCTGGATCTCTCTTCACATCTTCCCCTAATGATGATATCTCTTTTTCTTTTTCTCTTTTTTTTTTTTTTACAGCATTTCTGCATTTTTCAACCTTGTTTTCCCTCCCCTTCCTCCATTCCCCCTCCTTCCGCATTAAATTTCCATTTCCTTTATCCATTAAAACAAAATCCCCTCCATATCAGACATGTAATAACCCCACATCCATCGCCCTTATTCGCATACAGAAAGTACATCTACTCGCATTGCAGTCATATATTCAACTGTCCCCGCGCTTCATCTTCTAGCTCTTCTTCTCTATTGTGTAGCATTTTTCTCTCTCTCTCTCTATATATATATATATATACCTATTTATACATTTCCTATAAAAGACAATTGATATCCACTCTCAACATGGAGAAAAAAATATACATACATATAACGTTATAACCTAAATTCGTGCGATGTGCATCGTGTTGCACTTCCGTAGCTTTCATCCGATTCTTAGATTTCTTCAGACAGCCAGCAACAAATTGTGCTTGTATTTAAGATGACAGCCCTGGCCGTAATTGCGTCAACCGCGATGTGTCTATTGGTTTAATAATATGTTTAAATGTTCCCCGTGAGCCCGTTATGACAAAAGTATATTTTTAGACTTGAGGATTATTATATCCCCAGCCGCAGGATAGTCAAAACAGCATTATTTCGCCCTTCATTTCACATATAAATATGTATGCGTACGTTTGGTCACAAAAATAGAAATACAAATACATTCTATGTTGTATGGTGTTACCGTAATGGCCTCCTAGGTTTGGCTGGTCGGTATATTTTCAGTATAAAATTACCTGTTTTCGTTTACTCTCCCTTTAAATCTTGGACCGTTGAATACCAATTCTGGTACTTCTTAGGGCAAATATATATATAACTCGATTGTGAGGGCCTCTAGACTTTCTATGGGCAGATTATCGATCCAAAGATGACACTTATCTCCGGCTTGGAACTCTGAAATGATAAAACACGAGTTATATGTATAAGATGGTAAGCTATTTAGAGAGAATAAAAAATATAAGTTAGAAATAGACAACGTGGCAAGGAAAAGGAAGGGAGGGAGGAAGAAAGCGAAGTAGAGAAAAGGAAAATATCAGCGAGTTACAACATAAAATCTTTGAAATCGCGGAAAGATAGAAAATAAGAACAGCAAACGTTTGCCTCGGTCCTGTGGTGGTCAGTGTATACATGTATGTATGACAAAAAACTTTATGTTACTTATCCCTGGAAAGATAGTCGAAAATCTCAAAAAATAACAATAGGAAGGGAGGAGGAAAAAAAGGGAAAAAAAGGAAAATACACTCAGTAAGAGTAGTACAATTAGGCATAGTCTAGTACGAATATGATAGCTTGGCTGCCTCCAGTGAAAACGGTCTTTTTGTGCTTCTCGACCGGTCGTACGCCCGGGTGACAGCTTTCATAGTCCTGTTGGCGATTAGGTCTCCTCAACCCGTTGCCCCGTAAGGTTGACCTGGGTGTGCGTCTAGTTGGCTTTACTACTTTTTATACACCTTCACGAAAGCACTGTAATTATCAGAAAAATAAGAGGAAAGGAGGCGAATCAATGAGGACTAATCGATCACCTGCCAGTATCCGCCTACGCATAAACCAAGAGAAAAAAAGGAAAGAAATTGAGAGAGAGAGAAGGGAGTCCAATGCAATAAGTAGAATAATAATTCTTTAGCTCGGTATGAGATCGCCCTTGTGCTAGTGGCCTCTGTTCTAGCAATATTGTTGTACACGCGGCATTTATATAAGATCAAATTAATATTTAGAAGTAATCAACAGTGAAGAGTCCCTTAACCTTTCCGATTCATGTGTACGCTCCCCAGTGTCACGCCAGACTAGTCCTGTAAGGAAAGAATGGATGATTCTTGTTCTTTAGCGAAAATAAAAAAAAAAAGTATGTTTCTTTTGCCTATCTCTCCTTTCAAAAGCTTCCTTCCTTTTCTTTTTCTCTCTCTTTCTTTTTCTTCTTTTTTTTTTTTCAAAGAAAATAATTATAATCATTCGGCCACCTTAATTAGCCACTTTCGCTGTTAATGCACCAAGCCCCCAAAAGGAGTATACTATATCTTTTATCCTTTTGTCTGCGGCCAAGCTGACCGCGCAGACTTCGCAATAAGCGGTACTCAACGTGTAGATTTCTCCATTCTGTTTATCTTATCTAATTTCAGCGAATAATATTAACTGGAAATAATAATGTGAGGGACCTTTTGGATAAGCTGTAACTTATCAGAGCTACCTTATCATCGTAATTATATAGATAGGTAATAATATAAATAGACTCGTAAGCGGAATGACGTGTTGTATAAAATGTTTGGCGCTGCTACTACTACCACGTCCTAAGCACTTTAGGTAAGGCTTTCGTAAGCGTAGTTAAAGGAAATTTACAGTTTAAAGTACCGCGTCTATAAATAAAATAATTGCCTTCCTTGATAGCGGTAGCAGGGGTTAGCCAGCCAATTGAGGGTAGCTAAGTTACTCTTATCATTATTTTATAATTAGTATCATTATTAGGAGTATCTTGTTATTCATCTACTCCTTACGAGGTACTACAAGTATTTACCTAGGTATTTATTGTTTCAAATGCGATTTCGAATTCGCTATTTCACAATTTGGGAGCCTTGGGCAATTCTAGGTACCGAAAGTAGGAAGAAAAACGGAATAAAAGTCAGAGGAAAACCAGAGGACTTAATTAAACAAAGTGGGTGAGCGCGAGCGAAGCATATCATTCTTAACGACTGCCACGGCATTTTCATAAACTAACCATCAGTTTTCGCTCTTTTCCTGCGCTGTGGGTTTGTTAAGGCGTGCTGACTGTAAATACTTGTGTAATATATAGCTTCTCAGGGTGAGAATCGTGACGAGAGAAAATAAATCTCTATAAACAATGCAGGTACTATAGTACTTGCATAGAGCAGGTGACGAATTAAATATCCAAGAAGAAAAAAATCCTTCCCCTGTCTTTACTTCCGTCTCTTTCGATCCCTGTTTCGCTCAGTGTTTATAATTTCCTTCATTATTTTTGAGTTATCTCTTCACAGTTATACTTTAGTGCTATCGAGTTAATGCTAGTCTACCGGCATCGCGGGAGATAAAATGAATAACTTAGGTTTGCTTATAGCGCGTGAAAGTAGAAAGATCGCAAAGTTTTATTTTTGAAAGCGAGGTCATTGAGGGCAAAGAAGAGGAAAACTTCCAAAGGAGGACAGACGAAGAAGACAAATGCATACATTTCTCTCCAGTAAAATACAAAGAGCGAAAAGGTAGAACGCGTCTAATATCCGATCTCCGGCTACGATTACATACAGTTAGATCCATTGAGTAAAATCTTTATATCGTATATTTCGTCTAACAGGGTTTGAATTAAATCACTCAAAGAGCCCCCGATTTGATAGAGGCTCAGTGTTATATATAGACAGATTTGAACATGCCTTATCTTATATACGCTAGTGAGCCCTGGCTACAGCATCGCAGACTACCTCGCTCTTAGCGCGCTACGCTTGACTGTTTCAGTTTAACCTCACTTTCAAAAGAAACATATTTTTTTCTTAGCTTCGTCAGGGTCTCCAACGGCGAAGATTCCTTTTCAAGGATGAAGTGTATATGTATTTCCAGGGTCCTATTTACTTTGAAACCGTCTTTCTTCTAGAAGTCCAAACAAGGTAGTATATATAGTGAATACAAAAAAAAAAATTGCTACAGGACGCTTATATATTTAGTAAGTAACTAGTAAGTAGTCAACCCGTTCTGAATAACCAGGTAAGAGAAATCTGTTTGTCGATCGAGACATTATTATAACTGAATAATAATATTATTTTATTCTTATAATTATTATATTTAATTCTTATTTATTACTTTATTTTTAATTTATTTTTGGGGTTACAGCTTATACAGATCCCCGCCACTTGTTTCAAACAAATTTCTGTATTCGTACGGGAATTTCGAACTGGACCAACCCTAAATGCACGACCACGACTTATCAGCACGCGCTTAGAAAAAAAGAAAAAATGAAAAAAAAAAAAAAAACTTATAGAAAATGATTGGACGACGGACAACAGCAACAACAAACGACACCCCCCCTCTCTCAAACGTTTTAACGGATCTTTTATGCAAGGGATCACAGAAAAAAAAAGTATAATAAAATAGATAGATAAATAAACATACAGTTAATTACTTACAATGAGTCCGAAAAAGTCCAGAGTCAAAGAAAAAGGGCAACGGAGAAGGGAAGAAGCAAAAAGCAGCCATGAAGAAGGGGGATGAGAACGCCACTCCGCCCCAGAATATGAACAAGTCTCTCTGCCTATTCCTATCTAGTTCGAGGTCACGTGATTCCAAAGGCCGACTTCCGGCTTGACAACCGTTTTGTCTCCGAGGAATGTGGCATGCATTAGTGCGCTGTCGCTAAATGCAAGGACTCAAAAAACCGCCCCTTCTCTCGCTCTAGAACTGGGTCCGATTGCTACAATTATTATCATTATTTTCTCTCTTCCCTCCCTCTCTCTCTCTCTACTTCTGTTTACCTGTCAAGCAGGAGACGCTCAGCACAAACATGAAATGCCTAGACCCTTCTTTCCTCATATTATCGTGAGATTAAAATGTGCTCTTGGCTTTTGACCTTTAGCCTCTGTCTATAAAACAGGGAAAATAACCTTAAATATATGTATACCATAGTAAGCGCTTTTCTATTCAGTTCCGCGATCTGGAAAGACAAGGGGCCGAGAGAGATACTTTTTTGGCCCTTGTTTGTCTATTTTAGAGTTTTGGCGCTGAACCTGGAAATAGAACGAAAATGCTCAGCGGACTGCATAGAGCTCTTCCCAGGAGAGGGTTTGACTCCTCCCTGTAACACTTTGCTAAGTCTGTGATAGTAAAGGTGTTCTCGCTTGCAAGTTGTGGCACAAAATCACTGCTACCCTCGCATCCTCGAAAAGCAGGGATAGCTAACACAGGGCAGTCTACTGTTAGCTTTCTACTACTATTTACGGTTCTTAGATTCTTTAGTATTTCTTTTGCGATGTCTGGGTTTCCGGGCCGATGGATTGTGTAGCACAGCAGACGATGTCAACTTGAAGTAAACGGAAACAGGGAAAAGAAAAGGGAGAGAAAGGGGTGGGAGGACGGGTGGGGGACATCGACCATTCATCTGAAGAGCGTCCAGTTGAAAGATATATTTGGAGCAGTCCGGACACCAACCGATCACCGAAGAATTCTTAAAAATAAATAATTTACTTAGGTTTACGCTTTTAGGAAGTATTTCTGCTTGATAATTTATAGAACGAAAAAAATAATATATATATATATAAGTATTCCCGAGGAAACATTTTCATACCGGCTACTGCGATTTTAATTTACATGCTATAAAAAAAACCAAATTAACCGCTATCTATAATTTCAACACAAGCCCTTTAGCGCTCACTCATAGATCACTGTCGAAAATATATATATCATACCTAGCCTTAGTAGCCGTTCCAGCCAGAAACTCAGCACTTGCAGGTAACTTGCATACGATCTAGGCTTCCCTTGTTTTCTAACCCAAGGAGAGGTAAGTGCATAAAAAGTGTGTTCTTTATTTATTCTATAAATCTACGCTTCTCGTTGGAACAACGTTCCTCAAAACTAAGATGTAAACACCCTCTGGCCATCGAGCGCAGTTAAAGGCTCTCGCTTGTATTCACGGCTTCCATGACGTAGGAAGGTCTATGGTCAATAATATTCGACATCGTAGCTTTCTATTATCTCGCTCTGTCTTGTCTAGAACGTCGCTTGGATTTCCTTGAATTAAAGATGATGATCAGTAGCTAACACATACTGGGGAAATTAAAACTATAACATAGACAGCGCCCAACGATCTTGCCTTCAGTAAAACGATCCTCTACTTTCCCTTCTATTTTCGAGGGCAAAGTTGCGATTTTACATCACCAGCTTCTTCCTGTCTTCTAGATCACGGTTGGAACTATCGACAGTAGCGTGTCTTAGTCGTCGCGATAGACGCCTGCTGATAGGTGACCTAAATAGGTAAAGACCTCATTTGCAGGCTATTTCTTTTAATAATATCATCACCATAATTCAAAAGCGTTGTCTGGGTTCTAGAAAAGCCAAATGATCAGCCTGTCTTGGATACCCCATCGCAGCGCATAATTGAGCTAATTGCTTGCTGCTTAAGTTTGCTCGGTTAGGTGGCGGGCTCGAGTCGATCTTGAAGAGCGAACGTGAGGTCGAGCAGAGGCAGACTACGAAAGACGATTTCGCGCCCACTTAGCGCACTGCCATGCATGATATCGACTAGAAGCACCAGTTTCGATAGAATTCCTCGGGGTACGTATGCAGCACACATGCACACTCTCTCTCCCCCCCCCCCCTCCTTTTTTTTTCTTTTTTTATCGGTTACTGGGCAGGAATCCAGTGTACACGTTCGCGCTTCCTCGGACTTCCTTTTTAAGATTGTCACTATTATTGCTATTATTATTTTTTATATCTTGATTTCTTGTACATATTTTCGTCTTTATATTTCTATGCCCTTAAAGGTCTGCCGTACCCGCCGGGTATTATTTTTTTTATCTTATCTTTTTCGATTTGTTTCTTTTCTTTTTCCTTTTTTTTTAAATTTCAGATGTTTTTTCTTTCGATATTACAGCCCCAAACATAGTACCCTTCTTTACCATGGCAGAGACTATCTAAAAATATGGATCGTCAGGTAACTAAAGACATAGGGAGGCGAATAGACGCCCTGATGCTGGCATTTTTGTATAAACAAGTTAGATATCTTCCTCCCTTGTTCAGCAGAAGAGACCACAACAAACCATCAAGCAAACCGGAAACATATTCAATAACAAGCTTCAGATCAAACACTCTACCTAGAACCGACCATCATGCCTTCCATTGTCCCCGCGAATTCCATCCCTCGTACCTCAGTTCTCCTTGATCCGCTGTTCAACGATAGCAAAGCTAGCCTCGATGAACGCCAAAAGCTTGAAACAGCTATCAAGAGGAAGCGGTCTTTCTCTAAAGCCCTTCGTCAGATACTCTCTTCCTTGGCGCACCCGATATCCAAACGCCAAAGGAAATTTAACGAGTGCTCGAGTAGCCTTACCCGCTTCTATTCCGTTAAAGGCTCCCCGGAACACTTGACCGAGGAACTCTGGGCTATATGTTGCCGTATAGCTCTCAATGAGCCACTCCACAACCCGGAGGTCTCCGCTGTCCAGAATATCTTCCATAGGCAACGTCTTCGTATCATGCTCAAGACTCTGGACAGCACCATCCACGAACTACAGCTGCCGCCCCCTGTATCCGGAGCAGTCCTGACAGGCGCGGAAGGAGTCTTCGGCGAATCTCCCTGGGATTTTGTTTCACAGCTTCCACAGCAATGTCGTACCATCAGTGCTAAGGCAGATCCCTCTGGGCTTGTTGCGAGACTGCTTCCGGTCAACTGTATCAACAAGAGGCTCGCTACGTTGGAAGCGCCTTCTGGCTTTGGCTATGCGCTATTGATGACCTCACAGAAGACCTCCAAGGACCCGCTTACGAAGAATCTCTCGAAGAGGTACGACGGGGTTTCAGAGGTATTGTCGACGAATCTTCACCATCGGACGTCGCATCGCATCGAAGGCTTTCTTTGAACTTGTAAACAGCACTAGGATATACGCTACCAACAACGACGGCAGCGAAGACGTCAGAGAGCTCGTCTGGAGGGCTTCATTCCTCGATTCCGTTAACGAAATTCTATGCGCCTTTGACGCCGAACGACCTTTACTCAGAACAAAATCGAACGGGAACAACATCAGCCTCCGTGATTGGATGGACGTCCGCGTCGTCACTATATCCGCCAGACCGTTTATGATTCTGGCTCGTGCTAGCCTTGGACTTAATACGACCCTCACGTCGCACGGATACGCTCTTCGTGATCGGTTCGGCGTTGATGGAAAGGGCCTCGCTGCTTCATACATGAGCACTTCCACTTACGATGATAACACGGACGCCTACGATAGCCTCGAAAGAATCGAAATTATCACGCAGTGCATCATGGGTTTGCAAACGATATCCTAGGTTGGGAGAAAGACCACGTCGAACGCAACCCTCTTAACGCCATCGAAATCTTGATTGATGAAGGTTTCACCCCTTTGCCGCCACGACTTCGGCGATTGCGGTTCACAATAACCTTGTCGACAGGGTTGTCAAGTTCGCTTCCTTAATTGTAGATTCGAATGGAAGTGAAGGGGCTTCTTCTACGGCCTCCAAGGAATCTCTCGAGCCAGTCGGTCCAAACACTATGGACAAAGACTCTGTCTCCGAAAATGAGATCTTTGGAAAAGAAGGACATATCAGAGCATACGTAGAGATGCTGCTGGGATTCTCGAACGGGATGGCTGCTTGGAGCAGCACCTGCAAGCGTTATGTCACTGCTTGAATAACTTCCAGTAAGCTAGTTCTTCGACTATTATCCCGATCTCTCGCCATATATAATTTGCAATTTCTCCATAGCCAAAGTATTAAGGCTTTGTTTATTTTGTAGATTTCCCATAGTCACAATCTCCTTTCAACCTTCCTTTATTTGTATTCCTTGTATTATTTTTCTTTTCCCTTTTTTTTTTTTAAGAATTTTCCTTCTCTATAATTCTTTCTCTATAATTCTTTCTATAATTCTTTCTCTATAATTTCCTTCATGACCTATTTGCAATTCAAGTCTCGTTCTTTAAGGTTTTTATGAGTAGATGGATCCGCTCGTTCAAATACGCTTTGTATAGAAAATTGTCTTTGTTTCCTTCCTTTCGCCTCGTAGAGTTTTACTTTTATGAATGCATATGTAGCTTCTTTTGTCTGGCTTGAGTCCTATCATATTCTGTTGCTTTTTACGTTCTTTTAATGGTATGGCTTAGCAATTCCTTCTAAGCTTTTATCATGATTTCTGCCAATTCGTTGTTATGAAGATTTCTCATTATCCGTTTAGTAGTAGCAGTGTGATTTATATATAATAGGTCCAAGATAAATAAATAGATAGACCGGAGAGGAAAATCTGCTGGTATATGAAATCATCTCAAGGTTAAGCTTGTGGTTTGACGATGAAGTATTATTAAACCCTATATATCGAATATCAGATACCTTTTAAGCTTCCGAAAAAGAAGGTATAGAGTTTCATCATTTAGGGATCTCAAGAAATACTGAGGACACGATTGCATTGCTTCTGAAAAAATTGGAGAGATTTTCTTTCTATAATAGCGAAATATTTCTTATTTTCTTTTCCAGGAGAATCTGTTCAGCTTATACACTACTACTTTGATAATTATAAATAGTTACGCAGTTAAGACTACATCGGATGAGGAACAACCGAACTTTATAAAAAGTGCAAGTAAAAGAAAGCGAAGGCGTTATATCGTATCTTGTAAATTACAAAAAGCTTTAAGTGAAAGAGGATACATTTACAGTAGTATATCAAGAAATGAGAGACGTAGTAGTATACGCTGTAGAGCACGGGCAAAGGAAGGAAGGGAAAGGGGAACTACATGATGAAGAGTAATATATAAATAAGACGTTCAGATCACAAGTAGATGATTCAAATAAGACAAAACGACCATGTACTCCGCTCCTAAAAACAAATCAAACCATGAAGAACTAAGCGTGACGATTGAAATTTTTAAGAAAAAAAAAGTATAAAAAGAAAAGAGAGAAAGTAGGATAAACTTAAAGTCCCAATCGCAGTTAAACCACCGCTACCTATCCCGACAAGATTGGCAAAAAGGGTTGCGAGCTGTCAGTCTCAAAATACGAACCTGGTTCATCATCACCAAAATTCGATACTGACGAGACGCTAGTGGCAGTGGGTTAAGCGCATGTGGCGCGTTCCATGAGTCGGTGCCCAAGGCACGCTAGTACCTCCATGAAGGCTGCTGGTTTCAAAGTCTGTTGTGGGGCTCGCCGTATTGTTTAGGTGATTATTGAAAGTGGCGAGTCCGCCTTGGTAGTCGTGACTGTTGAGAGCGACGACGTAGACGAGCTGAATGCTGGCGGCATGAGGCCGAGTCCAAGATGGTCAGGCCTGTTGGCATGCCTCCGTAGATGCTCGCCCCATGGTTTTGGTCGACGGCGGCGACGATTTGCTCCCACTCATCCGTAGATATGGATGACTTTGGCGGTGTGGATATCACCGTTGCCGGCGGTGGAATACAGTCGCCGTTTGCCCAAGAAAGACATCAATGTTTCCTATGTAACTGTCTGCGACGAAAGATGCCCTTGGGCCGCACTGTTCGAGCAAAGCCAAACGTGCCGCTTCCATAGGCGGCAAGCTGGCCCGGCTAGAATTGGCAAAATTGCCGAGGGGTTCGGTCGCCTGTAAGGCGAATCGGAAATGTTTGACTTTGTAGACAACTTTCTCCTATCACGCGGAGATACAGCTTGCGAGAACGAGCTCGCTCTGCGGATGGACTGGATTCCATCCTGAATAGCAGCAGTCACCTTGGGGAAAGAATGTGCTTCGAGCCTCTCCTTGGAGACGGGTTGGAATGCCGGGCAGGTTCTTTTGCGATGAGTGTATCGGCAATTTCCCGGAAACTGGACGCCAATGGATACTTGCCCTTTTGCAGAGTGGCTACAATTTCGTGGACAATCTTGCCATTCTCTTTCATAATATGCCCCTCTTGAGAGGCACCCATGGAGCCATAGAGGACGGCAAAACCGCACAGGAGAAGGGTCTGGTTCTTGTTGACACAGAAGGAGAAACCGAGTTTACGCTCTTCCAATAGCTTGACAATTGGAAGATACATTACTGGACTCGGCAAGAGCATATACGGATCCGCCGATGACTTGAAGAATCAAGGGTAACAGTTGGCCTGTGAATAAGAACGCGAATGTAATGATAAGCGAGCACCTGAATGAAACCCATCAAGTTAGCATAAATTTTCAAAGACTATTATATGATAACTTATATATGCTCTCAGTAAAGTTTTCAAGACGTACCAATAATGGTGATCGGCTGTGAATGATATTCGTAGATGGCATGCCATTTGTGAATTCCAGGCGTAGATGTGGCGCAAGACCAGCTTTCCATGAATCTAAATCATCTTCGAGCTCTTGCAACTTCTTGTAGGATTGTCTATGTGTTAATGTCGTTGAGTAGATCGTCGACAACACCTTCGAAAGCATCCTCGACGCCCTGAATAGGGCGATGGAACTGGAATCTTTGTGTGATCGCCAGGGAGTGTTGGTAAGAACCCTTTTCCGAAACATACTCATCATCGATGTCAGCCGGATAGTCGGTATCAGTGTCTTCCTCCTTAACGAGCATTGGGACGCAAGCATGGCGGCAGAGAAACTATCGAGGCAGTACAAGCACCAGAAGACCCTCTCCTCATCTCACTCTTAAGAGCGGAAAGGTTGAATTTCTTCTGGCATAGATGGAGACCAAGACGCGAAGAAATACCGACAGCTAGGCCGCGGTAATACATTAATTGAGTGTAGTCGCCAACGGAGATGCAATAAAGTATGGCGAGGACAAGGCACTGCAAGGTTTCGAAGTTGGCATTTGAAGTAGGGCATCGAGGGACTTTTGCCATTGTCGGTTAACATATCATCTCGGCGCTGTTTCGAGCCTGTCCAAGGAGTTATATCAGTATAATTTGCTGACTTTAAAGTAAGGATATCTTTCTCCTGGGAGTTGCTTTACCTCAGTCTGGGATGAGGCGATCGCGAAGACAAGGAATAGCTGTGCAATATCGAAGTCGTCTTTCGGATAGGTTGCGATGACACTTCTTGATCTACCAGGTTTCCGTATAGTGTCAGGAACGTCGGTCGATGAAGAACGGGAAGAGCGGATGGTATTCTTGGAAGAAAGCGGTAACGAGAAGATCAGAAATCATGCGTGGAGGCGCCTTCATCGTAGTTTTTGAGTGATGGGCTTCGTGGACGTGTCACGCTCGTCTTTTGAAAAGAATGCGTCGCTGGAAATCTCAACAGCTTTTGTTGTCTTTGCGTTTTGTACCCTACTTTTAAACACATCTATAGTATAAACGAATAGGTTAGCTATATGCGGGCGATTCACTGATAAGAAGGTAGAATATCCTCTCTAAGACGCCAGACTTAAGGATAAGAGGAATATCGGACCAATGAAAGCTTTGCCGCTAGATGCTCCAACGAATTTCGCCAGACTTCTCATGGGAAACTAATGTTGTCGACTCTGGCATGAGAACCTGTCATCTGGAGAATCTTCCTCTGGGGGAGGCGTGGCTTCAGAGACCGTGCTTGGCCGTTGTACTGAGACGAAGGCGACCTCATCCTATTGGCTGGCGAAGCTGAACTTGGAGGAGGGGAGTACGGGGAAAAGGAATGGATGCGAGAAAGCATGTCGATTTGTTCTTCCTTGGCGTCGAGAAGGTCCTTAAGTTCTTTAACTTCGGCTTCCAAACACCTAACTCTCTCCTCCAACGATTCGGTATATCCTCGAGGAATGCCTCCTCGATAGTTTATCTGATGTCTTGCATTCGAATCCAACATTTGCGCATTGGTACACTGCAGAAAAAGAATTTTTATGTCAGCTTTTCAAAAGCAAGAGCGGCGTCGGTCCCTGGATCCGGGTGGTGATTTCTGTTCTTACACATGGTCGAATTCCATCGCACCGGATCTATAATATTGTTGTTAGAATTTACGGCTAGCGATTGGGAAAAGAGGAGCAGGTTGATTCAATTTAAAGACGTAGTATAAATATACTAACTAACCTTTTGCTCCGCATCTATCGCAAGCCTGGGCAATACGAGTCTGGTTGCTAGACCCAGTACGGATGAGTTTCATAGGCAGTATTCAGGCATGGTGGATACTGCTGTATGATGTAGTCCAGCTAATCACACGGAAGGGTATCAAATAAGAGGTGGCTGGGAGGTTCAGAGAAGCTGGAAGTAGTAGAAATGTGACGGAGTGAAAGGAGGGAGTGGGAAAGAGAAGGAGAGTAAGAGGGAAGGGTAAGGAAAGAGGAGGAGAGGAAAGGAGGTAGCGTAAGGAAATAAGATGATGATGCGAATAAATGAATGAAAGAACTAGACAGATAGAAAGAAGGAGAAGGACTAAAAGTAGGAGAGGATGGGGGAGCTGTTTTAATAAGCCAATCCTGGGAAGTCCGAACCCCCCGATGAGAGGCGAGACCGTGCACAAGAACGAGGAGGGAAAGATTCTCGATACGAAAATAAGAAAAGAAGAAAAGAAAGAAAAGAAAAGGAAGGGAGAAAAGAAAAAGCAACAAGGAAAAGAAACGTGGACGGGCAGATATTTGTCGTTCGCTTCTTTCTCGGGACGTTCTATTTCTCTTCTCCTTCGAATTACCTTCGCAGATATATATATATGTCAGGGAAAAAGCAAGAGATATTATCGTTCCTTTTATTCGTTAGAAAACAAGTGAGATCGATATTTTATATATATATATATATATATATAAGTATATATCTTATATTATTATTTCTTTACACCCCAGCTAAGGAAAGAAAATTTTGAAAAGAATAAAAAGAATAAAAAGAAAAAAAGGTGGGGAAGTTGATCTCGAATGTGATTACTTGCTGGAAATATAAAAAATAATAAAATAAAAAGACAAAAATAAAAAAAATATTATCTACTATTATCTTATTTAATCAGTAATTACTTAATTGTAATTGATAATTCATGTACATCCCTTCGGACTCTCTCGAAAAAGGAACTTTTCACCCGATAATTCTAGGGTCGTTTTTTTTTTTTCCATGCGATTTTATTGATTAATTTATTTATTTTACAAAAAAAAACTCACCACCCTTCTTCACTTTCTCTTTTCTTTTCTGTTTTTTTTTTTTTTTTGTTTTTGCTTTTTTGCTTTTGCTTTTGCTTTTGCTTTTTGCTTTCCTCTCGTAAAGGTATCGTATCTTGGTTACTTCTTTTTCTTTTTTTTTTTTTTCTTTCTTTTCTTTTTTGTCTTTTTTTCTTCTGTCGCTGTTCCGTACCATCTAAGTAGCTTATACCCGCTAATGATTCTGTCTCGTCAACAATTCACGATATTTTATTTTATTTTATTTTGGGGGAAGGGAAAGAGGAAAGAATTTTTAGTCACGCTTCACCTTTTAACCAGACATAGCAACTCAAATATAATACAAGTTACAGAGTTTCTGGTCTTTCTTGACCTTCGGCCGCACAAAGGGTATTATTATCATTAGGACCAAAATAATGTGGAACGGACTTGTGGGAAGAATAGATGGCACGATATGGCCTGAGGGATAAAAAAAGAAAAAAGTAAAACTCAACGCCTGGTGCTCGCAAGCTAGAGGAAATACGTACCGAGTACATTGCGCAGGTAGAAACATCCACGTAATTTTAGCCAAGTAGCAGCAGTGCATGTAGCCTTAGCTTTAGTTGTGAGCGATTTGGGCAACCTACTTCGTCCTATTGACCTGTCAGGAAAAATGGGACCTTCTAGATCCGTACCGTGAACGAAAAGTAGCATGTAACTCATACAATAGGTCATGTATCGCTATGTCTCGTCCGTCCAGGAGGTAACTTTGCGCTTTGATGTACCTTCGGCGTGTGGGTGTTTATTGTGGGTCTCCACACGCAGGATTGCAAATGGAAGAAAATAAAGAAAAGAAAAATAACGAGAGAGCAAAAGAAACCAGTTCAGAGACTAGCCTCAAATAAACCTGCAAGAAAAACAAGTCAAACTTTGTTTCCCCAAAGTCCCTCTATATTTCGCTAGTCAAAACATAGGTGCATGTACCTCCAGTATTGTTGTGAATACTTTTTTTCTGAGCACTCATCAACGCTCCGTTCGTGCGGTTTGGTGAAATCCAAACCGTAGCATTATTAGCCGCTAGTTTATCCGGGATGGTTGGCTATTACTTCTTCCGGTCTGAACCGATAAGATTTAAACCCCAGAAAAATATAATCTCTTGATACACGATAAGATGGAGAAGCGTCCATCCGCAAGGAAAAGGGCCAACTTCATCATTCCATACCGAGACGTATTGCAGCAGAGAACTTCCCAAGAAAAGATAGGAACGTTTATGTGTAGGGATATAGCTAAATATTATATGGGGGCACGAAACGCAAGTATCGCGTTCCAAGTACTTCATGGTACTTTTCTTTTCAATTGAAAGACCACGAGATTCCAGGCGGATCCCGGCACTCAAGATTGGATCAATAATGGCGTGCTCTTTGAAAACCGATGAGAAAAAAGAAAAGACAAACTAGATATATAACCAAGCGATTGGAAGGGCCAGTTTTGCTTTGTGGAGTCAGAATCAGACGAATCAGACGCGTTCTATATCTCAAAACCATGCCTAAGTTGGTAGTCGTGAGGAAGATCTTTGCTCGCGTCTGACGTGGGAGGCACTCTAATTGGCCAATAGAAAGCCCCCAAAACACGACATTTTGAATGCCGAAGCCATCGCGCAATAAACTATCACGCTTGCTTTCCTTCAAAAATTTTTTTTGAAATCGCAGACATAATGTTTCAGAAACTCTGGATATTTCATTGCATTGCATTTTAAATGCCCATTTGCATACTTTGTGTTTTTTTTTTTTTTTTTTTAAAAAAAACTTTCTAATCCATATTCTTTCTAATCCATATTATTTCTCTTCTCGCGAGAAGCTAGGCCATGATCTCGTGGCACAACGAGTTGCAGGAGAAGTGGGAAAGGTAGGATCCAAAGCTTCAGGTCAAATCGGCCTCCTCGTCGCCATCCGAAGCTCCGAGAGATGGGCTCTCCTGCATCGAGTCAGGTACTCCGTGACCACGCTTGAAGCGAGCAACTCCTGTTCTGAATTATCGTATCAGCCTTATCGTCCCTCTTAAGCTCTATTTCGATCGACAGTTTATGAATGTCTTTCAGGTAAAAGTATAAAAAGCAGTGCAGATTTTAAATGCAGGTGGGTGGTGTCAAATATTATTAAAAACCTGTTTTTCGAGCGCAGATAGCGTGTTCCTGAATAAATTCGCTTCCAAGGCCCTCAAGCGCTTGCAGACTTGTAATGCATGATCGCCGGCGATTCCTTTTAGCTCATGCAATCGAGCCCAGCATCCAGCAACCTTTGAAGTTGTGCCTCAAGCTTTTCCTCAGCTAGCATCGCTGCGCGGAGTTGAAACACTGGATAAAGGGGCTTTCTTCTAGTAGATGTTGAAGCGCCGATACGTCGACCAGTACAAAGTCGTCAAAGACAGCCTGCAGGCTTGCGTCCCGTCCGTTTCTTGAAGAACCTTAATCTCAAGACCGTCTTTCTTCATTCACGCTAATGAGCCTATCACATGATTCTTCGTGTTAGAATTAGGTATAGAGAGGGGCTGGGGAAGGGAGACGTAGAAAATGCGTTGGTTCACACATAGGATCTTACCAGACATAATCGCTTGCCCACTCAGGAGCACCATTTGAATCATTCAGAGTTAAGGTCGGTGGAGACTTCATTAACCTTTGCTTTGCAACGGTATAAGTGGGGACTCTGTACTTTTGCAAGTCATGTCTGACATCGAGCGAAGCGATATAGCCGATTCTGTTCTGAGCTTATGAAACCATATGCGAAAGCCATCTCTGCTGCACCTTTTCCCGTTCCATAGCTGTGGACGAAAGGGGAGAGGGAAAAAAAAAAATAGATATTGAGAGAAAAAAATTTTTTGAGGAGGAAGTTGATTGTCAGCTCCATGCGTCCGTAAAAACGTGGCAGAAAAACGGATCCACAAATGAATGAAACCGATGGAAGCGTACTCTATAGTAACCTCCACATTATTATGGTCAGTCGCGCCCAGCGAATCATCCAGAGCCTCAAAGATATATCTCCATCGACTTCATTGACTTCGTAAATACTATTTTGCTTCGAATTATGATTGCAGAAGTCCAGACAGGGCACCATCGAAGGGCCCAAATTCGGTATTTCAAGGACACGTGATCGGTAAATAGCGTCGAGCCTGACCCAATCTGAAAGCGACAAGCCATCTTCTTCACACCACCACACCTTTTCACACCAAGTATATCCTCCGTAGCTGTTTTGAATGATTCGAACTCATTTTCAAGCGAACTGAGTTTTGCGGTAACTGCTACCTCGAGTGAAGTCCCCACCAGCAGCTCTCGTTCTTCTAAAGTCCAGTTTGTCGGCAGGGTACCGAATAAGGGAGAAATTTGACATATTCATTCCAGGACACTTTGTTCCAACGGCGTTTGTCATTTTCATTAGTAAAAAAATCATTGTCGCGCCTGAATTGGAGACACAGAAATTTTTAGCAAATGGAAACAAGAGAACCAACGAGCTCAAACATCTTTAACTGGATCTTTGTGAGAAACAAAGACATCTCTTCTTGTTTTAGTAGTATTACTTTGTTTTAGAAAAAAAAAAAAAGAAAGAAAGAAAGGGGAGGGGAATAGAGAGAGAAAAGAAAGAAAGTTTTCAATTCAGTATGCATATTTGCGAGGGCCTGATCTATACCTCTAGCTGAGAACGACAACGGCCGGTTTACCACGAGTACCTCTCGCAAATACTTGTCCATCTTAGACTGTTCGTGAATATAAGCATGGTTGAGGATGAGTTGCGCGGGGATGCGGAGTAATGGCTTTAGGCGGTCGAGGTTAGTGGTATCAAGCTTGACTGCAAGGCCGACGTCCAAGTCGGAGCCTTCAATATGATCGAATCGGACGCCATCGATGTCGATGCCGTTGAATTGGGCCCAACGCGATATATCTTTGACATTGATATTCGCGGCGCATGAAGATTTTCTTTTCTTTTTTATATTTATTTTTTTTTTTTTTAAAAAAAAAAAAGAAAAAAAAAGAGAAGAGGAGAAACGAAAATAAGAAAAGGAGAGAAAGAAAAGGGAAGAGGTCAAAATAAACTTATCCGGCAGGGAAAATTGTTTAAGATATATCGGAGACTAAAGAAGAGCCCCTCACAGACCTGTCCTCAGCGAGCGCCACGTGGCGGATGGAAACTAGCAGGGCTGATGGAGCTTTGCGGGGAAAAGGTTTAAAAAGGTATATGCTTTTTTGTTATATGTTTGAGAATTCTACTTCACGCAGATAGGCTAAGCTCCCTTCTTTCTCCAGATGCCTTGGACGTGGAGTCAAAAATGATGATAGTAAGTAGTAATAACAATACTTAACTAATGATAATTAGTGTTAGCTATTATCTTGTGAGATCTCCAGACTACAAGCAAGAAATAGTAAGGTAAATAGGCCAGGCAGTACCCTGCAGTCCGATATGAAGTATACGACGTCGGAAGAATGGAAAGAATGTATTTTGGTATTTTATTGTTGTGGTCGTCGTTGTGTACCGGAATCTGAGATCCGCTCGTCCGGACCGAAATTAGCTACATAAAGTCTTTGTTAATCTTAAATTTCGATGCCAAGAGGTGACAGAAAAGGGTTAGAAAAACGTGGCAGCTGTATTAGAGAGAAAAAAAAAAAAAAAAAAAAAAAGGAAACCCACAGCCGACGACAAAACGGGCTATTTAATTTACCCTGAGGCTGCTACCTTGATACTTTCAATCTTCACACGACTATGCACACACTCTCCCGCCTTCACTCCCTCTTAAAGTCGTACGACCCTCCATGTCGTAAGCACTAATTATTTCAGCGCTCACTGCCGTATGGAAACGAGCAGGAAAGGTTATTATCCAGGAACAGCAACATCATCCTCTTCTCTCTCTCTGTCATGTATGTCCCCTCCCACGCGAGTGCGGTTAATTTTATTTTATCCATTTCGCTTAACGTTAAGGGTAAAAATGCTGAGGTAAGTAATTGGACTGAAACAGCATGCTCGCACTTGATCCACTGTGAATCGTCTGATCACGAAAGATGTCGAATGATGCTTCCTTTTTGTATCGCTCTTCTACCTGGTGAGGAGCGATAGTTGATGAGAGGCATCGGATCGGAACGACCTATAACGTCTGGAAAACGAAGTCCTTCGATAGCTATAAGCTGTCAAATAAAGTGTATATAAAATCATCAAATAACGAAAATACATCATCTCTATAATATTTCTTTTTCTTTCTCTATTCCTTTTTTTTTTTTTTTCCTTCTCCTCCTGCCTCGCTTCACCAAGGGAGGGATTTTATATTTAGGCGAGATATATCTAATGCTTCTTTTGCCGCGTTCAACTACCTTTTTACCCTTCTTTGTTCGACAGTAAATGAACGAGAATAACGAAATATGTTCGTGACGACTTGAGAGGTTTGGCATCCTTCTGCTCTTTAATTTCGCTTTCGTACCTGCTAGCGCTCCAAGGGGCACTGACGGAAGAAGTAGTCGTATCCATTGGTTATTTACTTACTTGATTGTACTTATGACAATAACTTTTCTCTCTCATAATCATCTTGCATGCAAGCCACGACAGTTGAGTATATTCTTCTTTTCTACCGTAGCCCAACCCTGGTGTTGAATCTCAATCTTCGGGCCGTTTCCTTGTCGTTCTTTCTTTTCTTTTGTTTTTCTCACAGATCTGAATAAACAAACAAACAACAAAAATACTCCGTTTTATACTTTATATATATATACTTAAGTAAATATCAGACTAACGCAAACAGTTCATTTATAACCCTTTCCGCTGAGATAGTCACGGAATTACCCATCAACTGGAGAAAACCTCTAAGAAAAAGAAAAGGAAATAACAAAAACTCCGTCGTTTCTTAGTTATGGTTTCCTTTCGTTTCTTTCTTCTCCGGGGAATCTATTTGATATGGCGATTGTGCATCTGCTACCTGAGCCTCTCGGCTTTATATATCCCAGAATTTGATGTATATCAGTAAGAATATATCCGCGTGTAATGAATATAATATATATATAGCTAATACCTCGAATACATTTTTGCGTGAAAACCCCCCCCCGCATTTCGCTTATATTGCCGTTCAGGAGAGCAGAGTTTCAGAGGAAGAGAAATGCTAGTATACACAGTGGATACTTTGTATCAAACCCCCAGTTCTCTATAACAGCCTGTCAGAATTGAAATTTAATTTGAATTTAAGTGGAACCGATTTATTTTCGCAAAGACCGAATACAGACATTTACAATTAATTTGATTCAAGAAACTATCATGAAAAAAAGTGAATTACGGCAAAGTGTTGAGGCGCTGAAGAAGTGAAAAACGGAAAAATAAGGTACTAAGTAGGGGTACTTCTTGGTGTTAAGTCTTAATTTTTGGCTATCCCGCAGCATTACTCGTTCCTGGCGTCTAGGCGTTCAAAATCGCATTTAATATTTTTATCATACCATTCTCAGGAAAATATATACAAAAGCGAAAGACGTTCATATATACGCCTAAGCACGTCCTACATGATACTTCCATTTATTTGCGTTTCGGGTAAATAAAAAAAAATTTTTTAAATAAATAGTAATGATAATAATAAACGAAAAAGAAAGTAAGATTTGCGTCTCGCTCTCTTACTTCCCGTGCCCTGCGGGCAGCTTTTAAACTACTTAAAAAAAAAAAAAAAAAACTCGTAAAAGCGAAATAACGTTCGCGTTAAACATCTAACAGCGTATATCTAGGATAATATAGAATGTCACGGCGGGCGTGCGTGGCTATCTACCTCGTACTATATATACCCAATAATTGGCTCAGATGAGGAATAAAATCAATCAATCAATCAATCAAACTACATTATAGTATATAGTCCTAGTCCTATTTCTGCAGCATAAGGCTGGTATACGTCGCGGGCACCAGCAAATTGCCAAATTCTAAACTATAGGGGGGGAAAAAGGGACAAAAACCCTGATTTTTTTTTTTTTTTAAAAAAAAAAAAATAGCTAAATAGAAACCTAGGAAACAAGAGCAGCGCTCTTCATTATTTTGCCACCACTTCATTCGAAGTGCTTGCATTGTTTGAGGGTCAGCTTGGGTTTCTGTCTTGCATATCGTACACTTTAATCACAGAACGATCCTCTTGTGTCTTCGTCTTTTCGCGCCTGGTTTGACTTCAGCAACCGAACTACTTTCTGTTTTAACGTCTCTTTGCTTGCGGGAACGAAAAAAGGTTATTTATTTATTTATTATATATATATTTAATGTTTGTGCTATCACTGTGTGGGAAAGACATTAGTGAGAGAGAGAGAGAAAGACTTAGTGAAAGAACTTGATTGATTGAGCTAAGCAGAACAAGAGTTGGCTAGCTAAAAGGAAGGCTGCCAGCGGAAAGAGACCATTTATAGTGGTAAATGCCAAGGTGCCAAGGGGGAAATAGGAAAAGGCTACAACAGTTTGTTCCATTTTATTTATTAAATTAACCAGTGAACCGAATTTCTCCATGGATTTAATCTCAGTATTCGCCGTAGCGCTCGTAGTGCCCCCGTGGTACCGGTAGACCCGTACTCCGACTTTCACTCGTCGCGGCCACCGTACTGCTTTTTCGTATATATCGTTGGTCCTGACCCTCGTCTGGCGCTTGGCAGAGTCGATCTCGTACTCCTCCTGTTTGTCGCGATCCTTGGCCAGGTCTTGACCAGTTTATCAACCTTAGAACTGACCAAACCGGCGAAGCGCTCCATGGCAATACATTGCTGACGAGCTTGACCTCGCGCTGCTTCTTCTCGAACTCGTACATGCCACAAAAAAGGCGGCACCGGCGAGGAGCTCGTAGCCATTGGAAGCCTGAATGGATTTTTATAAAAGTAATTGCGTTAATCACCTTTGATTGAACGAGGAAAAATTGGGAAGGGAGAGGAAGGGGTTGCAGGTGCGGTGATCTGTTATACCTCGTGCTTCTTGAATTCCTCACCGTGGTAGTTCTCGTAGTTATCTTTAACTTGTTATGGTTGTGTTTCCCGCGTATCTCGCCCTTGTTGCGAGTTTTTGGGATATTGAGTAGTTTGAAGAATTTAAGTTGGATAAAAGGAAGCGGGCAGACGTTTGGGGTTTCTTTTTTTCTTTTTTTTTTTTTTAGTGGGAAACTGGTAGTTTTATACAGCTCCACTAAGTCCTGTACAAATAATCTGCGCCTACGATACCCCCATCCGCTCCAGAAAACGCTTTGACCTTTAACACCTCTTCCTCGCGCAGAATTACCAGTATAGTCTCCGCGGCCTACTTACATGGAGCACTTTAGCAAGTAATATATAAATATTCAATAAGACTAGTGATAACTTTTCGATTGATTTTTCTGTCCCTTCGTCAAACCTTATCTCGTCGGTATCTATGTAAATGCCAAACCCGCTAAAAGCAGATGAACATAAGAAAAAAGCCTAATTCTGTAACTTCCGTCCGAATGGGAGTCGATGCTAAACCCGAAATTTCCAAAGGCTTTGTGATGATCTCCTGCTAGAAGCAAGCCATTGGAAAGATGATTAATGGCTGTCCTATGAACTGGGACGTTTTCACCGCCCCGCCGCTCAAAATTTCAAGGAGCTCCCGCATCCTTGGCCGAGATGAGGAGCAAAATGGAATAATGTGGGCCACTTCCAGAGTTGCGGCGGACTTGAAACTACCGACCGCAGGACGGTGCTCGGGAGGGGTATATAGCTCCATAACCTTTCCGACAGGGGAAACGTAGCCATCGCGATTAAACAACTATACAAAACCTTTTAGTATAAAGAGACATGGGGGAGAACGCCCTTTTCTTTTCATTCACTCAATTCATCCGTTCATTTATTTTGAGGGGAGAAGACACAAAAGAGGAAGGGAAAAATTTGGAGGCGCATAAAAGAGAGGTTGTCTATGTTATAGATTCGTTCTTACAGCTTCCCTCAGATCTTGCTGCCGTCGGCTAGCGGACGGTGCCGAACGAGGTTCCGGAGTTGCTCCTCCTTCCGCGATGTCTACAAAATGTGCGTTAGAAGACTGCTCAGCTTAAAAGGGACCCTTCACTTGAAAATAAAAATCACGTTATAGGTTATTTATTACTTATTCATTATCTATGTATTTTTAAATGGATGCGGGTTTACAACTTACAAGGAACAAGCAAACGCTCGAACCATTCGTGAGTAAACGTCCTCAGGCAATGCTTGATGCTTTGAGAATCTAAGATTTTTATCGCAATACTTTGCCACGTCTCCCGTTCACCGGAGCAATGCAAGAGTCTGGCGCGATCTGCGAATCATATTCCACCCGAATCAATTTATTGATCCCTTTATTGGCGTTCGCATCTTGAGCTAGATGGGACCATAGCGCGAAAGCGACTGAAGTCCGTGAATATTAAAAGGTTAGAAGGGCATGGAATAATCGTATGACTGAAACAGACTTCCTGCCTGCGCTGATATGTTCCGATCCAGGAACGGGAACTTGGTGAGGGGTAGTGTCCGCTAGCGCTTGCCATCCTCCAATGATTGTATCGCCTTGAGGATCAAGTTTGGCTATACCCCTTCAGGGTGCGAGTATATTAGCCCGAATGCATCGGGGAGTATTAAAAAGTGTTGCGACATTTGCGTTTAAGTTATAGAATATTATGATTTAAAGGAGAAAAATAAGATGTGGGGGTGATGAGCGCGAAGAGTGACAGTGATGGCGATGGTGATGGGGACTTGGAGGAGTGGGTCGTTGTGGTGTGGTTGTGGTTGCCAGCTGGAGAACCCTGCCTGGCGTTATAATTATTGCCAAGACTCTGATTATATATTCTCTTGTCTACCTTAAACGCACGTCAATAAGCGAAATAGCAGGCAGAATCCCACGCCGCCCACGTTTAAGTAATAGCAATGACCATAATAAATTAATCTCCACGATTGCCAAATCCACAATCGCAACGTTTCTTGGGTTTTTTTCCGTAGGGCCAAAAAAAAAAAAAAGTAAATAAATAAACGGCTGGGTACGAGACAAAATCGAAACTGTGCATCATCAAGACTCGCCACGTGATTCTGCTTGTAATATATATGTGCAAATATAGAGTCAAAAAGTGATTGTTTTATCGGCCTCGTAACCAGAGCCCTCCGAAGTCACGAGACTGCTGTTTACAAGGTTGTCTCGTCGCCCAGACCTTTCTTATTCTTAGTACTCACAGAGAAAAGGTAGTACGCCTACTCTACACGCGTTTAATTCGTTAGCAAGAGTGTTGAGAGTCTTCACTATTGTACCTATGTAGGCAGTATACTAAGGGTAACGATCGAGCATCACTTTATCTTACTAATTAATATTACTTAAGTACTGTCAGCGGGGGGCGTGCAATCAGGGCGGTGTTGACAATACTAAGTAGCCTCCACGGAGCTAAAACAAAGGGTTCAAAAGCCTATTTTTGTTATCGCTACCTTTTGTACCTTTGCAAACTCGTCCCTCAGAGGAATGATGAAAATATCAGAAAGTCCCATTCTTTTTGCATTATCATTATTATTATCATTACTATTATCATTACTATTATCATTATTATAAATATTACCTTCCTAATTATAGATTCTCATCAATTGCATGTTAGTGAGCTTTTTTTTTTTTTTAAATTCAAAGGCGTTGAGGTGGTCTGTTCGCAAGGAAGGGGTGTGAATAAATGCTCTGTTTCCCCCCCGGAGAGGATTCGTGATTATTACGCGGAACTACCCCGAACTATTTGACTTCGGACTAGTGAAAAAGTTTGGGGAACGGAGGGAACGGAGAGAGGGTCTAGGCTGAACGGCCCATCTGTCGGAAGAATGCCGTCGTGGTACCAGTGAGTTCTAGAATGAGAAAGCTGTGTATCCGAAGGAGGCGTTGATATTCTGCTCGGGAAAGTCCCAGGAGTCCAACATCCCACAATAAGCAGAGTATACGCAATCGCGGGATCAACAAAAAGCCTATTATCGTAAATCTCCAACTTCCAAGACCGATCGCGACACAAAAAATGGCAACGAACCGTAGTAGGCAGATCATTTACATTAGCATGTATACAAGAAAATTATGATTTCTTGAAGAAAACAAAAAGTTCGTTTTCGTCGTGCGAAAAGAGCAACGATCGAGCTTAACAGTGTTGAAGCTGAGCTGATGTGTGCCCTGTTCCGAGCTTCACCGCGATGTTCTGTCGTCTACTTTAGCTTGCATTGAGATTGATGTCATTGGCCACTTAAAGTAGAGCTTGGCTTCACCACTAGCCACAAGCACTAGCCACAGCTTGGTGGAGCCGTCGGGAACGGAGACCTCGTGACATTACACCTGAAGCTGATTTACATTATATATTGAATCAAGGTCTTATCGATAGAAGAACCAGCAGTACAATTGATACCAGACGTCATATTTCTCTTTCTGCAAATGTGTTTTCTCGTTTCTTGATTGCAATATCACAAAGGTCTAAAGCGATGGGTAAAGGATCAGTTTGTATTTTTTATACGCAAAAACTGGGAGGCTGAAAAAGTTGCACCTTCTTATTTTACATATCGATCAGTCCAGATCGCTATATATCGAAGGACCAATAAATTCAAGATATAAAATATTTAAGTGTTGGACGATACTGCCACCTAAACGTCAAAACATTCAATTTTAATAGGTTTTTTTTTTTTCCTTGAACCCCTTATTATCTATCGAAGCACCACCCGAAGGAGCTCAAAACCAACTCAAAAGAAAGCACAATGCTAGACCCTCCGCACAGGGTCTTCCCTAAACCTCTCGTCCAATTCCGCCCCGTATCATCGCCTCCAACGTCTCCAACGTTTCCGGAGAGCCGCCGTGTGTTCAATACGGACGAGAAAGTATCCTCCTCGGCGTCTACGGCGGGAGATGCGCGCGACGACCGAGATATCTCGCCACCGCCGACTGTAGAACAGGAGCATAAGTACATCAATAAAAAAGCCGAGCGACCTCCTTCCCGCGAGGAAGAGATACCCGAAGGCGGCAATGGTTCTGGAATTTGCGCCGGTGAAGAGGGGATGAAGGTATAAATCCGGAGCAGCGAGCTCGGTTCGAGAAAATCCAGCGACTTAAGAGAAAATAATAAAAGCGAGGATGATGAGGGGTAAAAGCGAGGGGCCTGTCAAACAGCGGTGGTTTGGTCAATATAGAGTCAGGAAAGGGCCACAAAGCCTGAAATGGTTATAGTAGCTATGATGAGCTCGTTATATATATTTTGCCTTTGGGGTCTTTAGCGTTCAGGGAATATGATATTGCATAGAATATTGTAGTTGGAAATGCTTTCTTGGTGAAGGAGTCGAAGTATGCATGCCAGTTAGATCAAAGCCTGTTAGTGGTGTATATATCATCATAAACGTGTATGAGCAGCTTTTCATTCTTTGTTTTCATTTCTTTTCTTTCTTTCCTCCCAATATATCACGATGTAATGACAAAATTCTATACTGCTTCAAATATTGTATCACAGCCTTTTACTTAATCATGGAAGAAACAATTTATCTGTAGAGGATTGCTTCGCTTAAGAGGAACACTAAACCGTCTGATCGAATCGTGAAAAGCAGTAACTATAATCTACCGACTTTGAATGATAATATCTTGATTCGAGAAGTCAGTAACACCTTCAAAAATGCAACTAATGGGAAATCGGCATCTAAATGTTAGAGACCTACATCATGTTTCCCGATTTCAACGATACTCTCTTCGGAAACCCTGACGCCGCCGAGGCCTTCGATGTAAGCTATGGTACATCGCCCATAACCTTTCTCGCAACGTCTGCAACAGTCGAACCTCGCTTCATTAGGACGCAGTCCCTAAATACCGCGGTTTGATTCTTGTCCGTGCCACCTCCAACGAAGGAATGTATATTCCGCACAGGGAAAACTGGTACTAGTCCTAGCAGCTTCGCGGCACGCCGCAGGACTTCTGCAACGCCCGTGGAGCCAAAGCGGAATAGAACCATGTCCTTGAGATTCTCTATCCGACTGTAAGATTTTGATATCAACCAAATGTACTGGAAGGCGTAAATATAAAATTCCTAGCAGAATAGGACAAATAAAAGTAGAGCTTCTATTCTCTAGCTAAATCTCAGGAAGCTTCAGCAAAAAAAAAAAAAAAAAAAAAAAAAAAAAAAAAGCAGTTAGAAAGAGGAGACGTCTCTTTACCTATTCGCTAATATAGAGTCAAGCAAATGTATTCTCAATTGGCTTTAGCTAGAAGAGCCAGCACTTAGGAATAACCGATACAGAGCTTCCGGCAATTATAGGTCGGAAAATAGCAAAGGTTATGAATTTGTTGAAAACCCCAAAATATCTTTGTTATGTGCTGAGTCGTGCTAAAAGAAGCCATGAGACATGCCTAGATATAGAAAATTGGAAGACCAACGAGACAACAGCGCGAAACAAACACGTTCTTTCAATGGAAGGAACTCAAGGCTAGAAACTGCCTTAACCCAGCAAGACAAAATATCACAAGAGGAGAAAGTCGTAACACTTACGTCTTGAGCTTCTCATCCATAGGCTTTAGCCCTCCTCCGTCTAGATCTCCATCAGCTATCAAGTCGTCACGAGTGTCGACAAATTCACTGCCTTCCGCATACTTGACGTATCCTTGCTTCGCCAACTTCCTTAGGAAAATTTCCGCGATAGCAGACGTAAGCACTATCCGCTCCGGTGGTTCCTTCTTTGCTATTTTATTGATATTGTGGTCTGCATCCTGATGATCGATTTGTTTAATGCTAGCAGGGTTGGGAATTTTCGTCCACGAAGGCATCCACAACTAATGTCGAGGTCACTTTAGTTGACGTATACTATCTGCAATAAAATGAAGTATACAAACCTACCTTTGGCTACTGTCTCATCAGACCACGTTTCTAGAGGCTCCCTTAAGTTTAATTTGTCGAGACAGCGGCTAACGGTAGCAGCCGTGCTACCTAAATAATTCCTTAGCTTATCACGGTAGCGACGTACTTCAAGTTCTGGTCATAAAATCATACCATATCCTGAGAATTGCCTCTGAGACTTCAACAGCAGTGGATTCTGTAAAGGAAATTCGATAGTGATGTCTCAGAAATTTAGCTCTAAGATCAACTTTTCATAGGGGACATGGCATACTGGTTGCAATGTGTCTTCTCTTGATACCATCCCTTTTCGATTCCGTCAGCGTCCGAATTGTGTGCTCACAGCATTCTTATTGAAGTTTAACCATTTCTCCATCAGATTTCCTTGAATCCAGCGGACAATTTCTTCTCTTAACCAAATGATATCGTAGCTCGGATCATATCCTCTGGTATTTTGCCTTCGGCATCCGTGCATCCGCTGACATCGACTACGTGGACTAGACAGTCCGCATGGCGTAGGTCATCGAGAAAGCGATTCCTAAAGTCGCAAGTCCGAGGATGAGAATGAAGAGCTGTTCTTAAAATAGGCTCATGTAACGCTTTCTAGGAAAGAAAAATTCCTATAGCACCCACGTACCCTAGACCTCTACCTTCGTGAGCTCCTGGAACCAACCCCGCAACGTCTAGTATTCTATCGGCACGGAGCGTTTCCCATCAATGCAGGAGCCGTAATTTGGCTTGCAGAGTTCCGATTGCCAACACGACCACACGCGCAATCTACCTGTAAATACCCTACGGCTCCTAAGCGAACAAAAAACCGAAGGAAAGAAAATTGAATTAAAAAGGATTAGCCAAGGCGTATCGTCAAGGGCTAGCTTTCGTAATCAATTGAGGCTGAGCAGCTATACTTTGCGGGTCAATAGTCGTGAAGCTTCAAGGAACGGTTAGCACATTACACATTTCGACAAGATAGGAACAAGGATGAGGATAATATTGATGGTCCGTACGGGAAATTTCCTAAATGTTGTCAGGAGAATAAAGTACTTTCGGTTTTATTTTATTCCTTTTATTTCTTCCCTTTTTTTTTTCACCAAACAAGGTATCGACCCGGTACGAAAGCTAAGTCGAAGAGATAGAAAGGGATATACATCTGTTACCTACCGACTTTCGAGGATGCATCCGTGAGAGAGTTTAAAAGACTTGATTTCCCTACACATATTATGAATATTATTAGAAATTTTTCGCGAGTCGAAACAGCATAGCGACAAGTGGGTTCGTAGCGTAATTGCAATGAGAGGAAGAGCACCTCCTTACAAGACTAGGACTAGGGTTAAGAGTACCTGCGCTCGGCTTCCTGGCGTCCAATTTCCCCCAGGGTCAGCAAAAGAGGTCAAGAACTGGCAATAAATCCTTGTATATCACAATATTCGGAAGCTTAGATATCACGCCGGGATGTCCGTAATGCTTCATAGTAGGAAGGAATCGCTGTTCCATTCAATGATATTGACCGTGCGGGCGATGACGACTCGGAGCTCATGTTATGGAATCTCGTACCCGACAAGGCCAATAAGAGACCCACTCGGCATCGCGAGCTTGTGATTGTGAAACTTATGGGATCTTTCGAGAAGACTGGTGTGAGTATGAGTAGGTTATAGCTTCTTCGCCGCCGTATATTTATCGGAGCCTTTCTGCGACGAAAAAAAAAAAAAAAAAAAAAAAAAAAAAAAAAAAAGAAAGCGTCGTCAGTTCTGCAAAGATACGAGAAGAAAAATTGTAGGAGGTGGCGGAATCAAAAAAAAAAAAAAATCTCGAGTTTAGAGTAGTGCTGAAATCGTCAGGTACAAGGCAAAAGATGTATATGAATGAAGGAACGAAAGAATAAGGTAAAGTAGTAGTAGATTTCGAGAAAGTATAAAAATAGAACAGATGAATAAAATTTTAAAATTTTTTTTGTCACCAATGATCGGCGGCGGAGAAATGTTTTTCCTCCAGTTTACGAAGCTTTCGTGGGGGAAAAAAGGGTTAAAAAATGCACTGTCCAGCGAGGCAACGGCCCCTAGGTAGGTGGTAGATTAGGGCGGCGATGCACGATGACGGATGATTCCATGAATAAAAATAAACTCTACTTTGCTCAAGCACTTAAGTAAATATACAATTAGGAAAGTGACCGGGATTCTTTCATGTGCTTAGCTAGAAGGTCCTATAGAACCTTCTCTTAAAATTCCTGAAGAAGTCCTTATCCTTGAAAACCACCTTAAATTTTCTGCTTGGAGGTCTTCCAGCTCCCTGCTCGTTCCTTACTTATTATGAAAACGAGAGATCACGAAACCGGTATTGGCAATGAGGAATATCTGAAAGTGCTGTATAACGGTAGCTATATTCTACATATTATCTTTTGAACAAGCTACGAATTAGTATAATCTTCAATTCATCCAACGAACATGATGACCTTTGCTGTGGTTAATCGAGCAACCCCACCGTCGCAAAGCTGCAGTGTTATCAATTACGTGTAGGTGCATTCAGTTGCTAGGGAATCCAGCATGCATGAGGGAAATATCAGCGAGTGTTTTTAGCGGATCAGTCGTTAATAATAGATAGGAGAACCAAAAAAGTCGAGAAGCTAGAAGTTTGTGCCGTTTTCTTGCACATGATCTGCGAACAAAGCTATAATTGGTATCAAGCGGCAAAGTAATCCATTGCAACGGCTTCTTCTTCTCTCTGTCTCTCTCTCTCTCTCAAAAAAAAAAAAAAAAAAAAAAAAGACCTACAATTGAATTCTTAACAGGCGATCTCCAGAGAGTCGTTTATCAACAAATACTCTACGTTTTTCTTTGTTTGAAAATGTACAGTAAGCACTCGATGACGAAATTTAGAGATTGGGCGGCGTATAATTGTCTCGCGTATCTGGTGGTAGCAGAAAAATAAAATAGATGCCCCAATCTTATAGGCTACTTCGATAGAGCTCCTTGCGCTATTTGTAACAAGAACGACGTTCGAAACTTGAGTTGGGTCTTCCACTTGCTCACGTCAGGCTGTCCTTCGCATGGCTCTCCCCTTTTCTTTCCTTCGGGTTTCAGCTTCTAAGGGCGTGGTGAAGAAAGAAAGAAAGAAGGAAGGAACACAAGGGAGAAGAACGCAGTGCAGTAATTGCTCATTCTGGATATATTTGCATCTACTTGCTGGTATCCTCCTTTCCTTTGAATTCTGCTTGAATTTCTTCGCATTTGGCAGGCGGGTACTACGAATAAGAAGAGAAAGGGCGCAATAATATGGAAACCTCCTTTTTCTTTCTCTCCAGTAATTAAGCCGTACCCGGATGGATATCTTGCGTGCGTGAGAGGAGGGTGTGGTTCTGAAACCCCTAATTTGCTACCTTGAAAGACGTGAAAAAAAAAAAAAAAGAAAATACGGTCATCAATCATTCTTTTTAAGGCATCAGGAGAAATAGATTCTACCTCTGATTGACATCAAAACTTCATACAACGATCGGTACAAACCCGTGTACCTTCTTGTGGTTATAATTGAAGAAGTCAAAAGAAAAAAAAAAAAAAAAAAAAAAGCAGGGAATAATAATAAATAAATAAATAAATAAATAATAAGTAATAGTAATATAATTATAATAATAATAATGGCGGTAATATTAAAATTTTTTAATTGAGGTGTGAGGACTAGGGAGATTAAATATAGGTACACCGCCTCGCTCGCCCCTTCAACCTCTTCTTCCTCTTGTGTTGTACTATTATATATATATATATATCTTTGAACCGTCTCCCTTTTTTTTTCCCTTCAATTTGTTTTTTCGCCTCCTTGTTTTATTTTTTATATTTCCCTCTACAATTTATTCCTCACTCTCATTCAGTGCTGTTAATTTTTTCCCCCTCTCCATTTCCGTCCTTCGTTGCCGTCGCTCGCTCGCGAAACGACTTATTTATATAAATAAATCAACTTATATATTTGCTACACAACTTCTCAACGCTCGCTCTGAAACAGTTTCAACCTTTTTCCTTATCCAATTCGACCACGCGCTGTCAAATCATCAATCATCATGAGAAGCTCACTATTGGAGGCCTGGCGCCTTTGTTCTCGCTGCGACGGGAGCATCCGCTCTTACACAATTACCATTAAGGGAATGCGTCTACCAAGGCGACAAGAGAGTAACGGAAACCAAAGAAACAAAAAAAAATGAGAGAGAGAGAGAGACAGCGAACAAAAACTAAGCCAATTTTCTGGATCGAGACTAACTTTCAGTTTTAAATCAAACAGTTCTACATCCGCGGGTCGATTTCCAGCCTGGTATGTGAAGAGAGGTTCAATGCATAATTTAATTTTCGCTGTTTTCGAAACATCTAGCGCTTTCGCCCGTTTCAATCTGCTAACCTTGTCAAATTCCTTTAGGTGGTTCTTCTAGCACTGCTGATCCCCTTGGGTCCGGGGAACTCTGCAAGGAGTGTCCCGTATTTCAAGCAGCTTGGCATCAACACCATCCGTGTCTATGCTGTCGACAACTCTTTGGACCATTCCGACTGCATGAGCCAGCTTGCGGCTGCTGAATCTATGTTATCCTCGACGTCAACACTGGGACGAAACGCCATCACCGTGCCAACCCTGGCCAAGCTACAATGCCGTTCTGTTGCAGGTAGATTCAATTATGAAATATTGTAGTTTAAATAAATAAATAAAAATCTTGTACAAACGCTAACTTCTGTTTGATTATAGCACGTTTCGCGACTGTAAGAAAATTCTTTCACCTGTTAATGGGAATACGTTGGTCCTTTCGCTATATTCAATATTCGCTACATTATACGTATCTCTATTATTTCTCGAGGTTGGAGTACTAAACAATTGGGTATAGATCGATGGATTCAAAGGCTTGACAATACTAGGCCTTCTTCGCCGCCAACGAGGTCGTCAACGATCTCAAGACTACCAGCGCGCTACCTACGTCAAGGCTGTCATTCGCGATATGAAGCGTTACATCAAGAAGCAGAGCAAGCGTTACATCCCTGTCGGTTACTCTGCTGCCGATGTTGCTGAAAACCGCATGCAAACTGCTCATTATCTCAACTGCGGAGACGACGATGTCAGGACCGACTTCTTCGCTTCAACGATTACAGCTGGTGCGGTCAGTCTTCGTACAGCAAGTCCGGTTATGACGTGAAGGTTAAGAACTTTACCGATTACGGAATTCTATATTCTTCTCCGAATACGGTTGCAACTTGGTCAAGCCGCGTGTCTTCACCGAAGTCGAGGCCATCTACTCTACCGAGATGGCTAAGGTCTTTTCTGGTGGTCTCGTCACGAATTTACTCAAGGTTGTTCCTTCTCTGCTGTAGCATTAAACTTATATCCATTTTCGGTCGGTATTTCCGCTAACAGATCTATCGTAAAGAGGATAACAACTTCGGTCTCGTGATCTCGATAACAGTACTGGCAAGGTTAGCCCGCGCAGCGACTCAACGCCCTCAGTCTGAATTCGGCAAGGTTTCCCTTCCGTCTGGTGACGGTGGTGCCGTTACCACGGCTGGAAAGGCATCCACCTGCCCGCCCAAGGACAACATCTGGCAAGCGTCGGAGACCCTCCCGAAGTTCCCCTCGAACGCTGAGCAGTACATCAGCGGAGAGCCGGAAAGCCCTCGGAAACAGTGGTCCAGCAACATGTGGAGCGATGCTTAGCGCAAGCGCACCGGTCCCTGCCGGAACCAACTCCTCTCCCACTGGTACTAGCAAGTCTGCTGCTTCCGCCGGCAGGCCTTCCCCTGTCAGCATGGTCGCAGTTGGTATTGCCAGCTGGGTTCTTTTCGCTGGGGCCATTGGTGGCTACATGGTTCTGTAAATGAGCGTAGGAGGGTTTTCTGCAAAGAGTTTAAGATAAGAATAATGATGTTTTTCGGACAAAGTATATGATCGTAATAGAAGTACCGAAAAACAGGGTGCCATATTTCCTTCTCTTAAAAAGTGTTACCTTGAAACTAAATCGTTACGAAATTTTAATGTCCTGGGCTGGATTTTGCTAAATAAGCCCACTCCGTTCTATTCACGCGTGGTTGGTTTTGACCAATTGGGAATTGCGTTATAAACGATTGCTTTTGAACTTTTTTTCTTCCTGCCTGTTTTTGTCAAAAGATGTTTTCACTAGTGATATTTTAAAATACGGACTGTTGAAACCCTAAAAATACGCCCTTATTATCTTCTCGCGACACAAGGTCAACTACACGTAGCGATTTGAACGTTATACTTTGCTAAACCTTAACAATAAAAAAAAAAAGCACTGTAACTGTCGGCTTAACTAGTTAAGGGCATACCTGGGCCGTATTCGTATACGATACAAAGAGTGACTGCACGATGTATTGGTTATCAGGAGAGATTCGAAGAGTCCGCGCCCATGTATAGTTACCCAGGCACCCAGGCCATCTTTCGAAGACTCGTATTGTAGAAATTTTTTATTTTGGGAGCAGGGGAAGAAATTCCCGGAAAGTATAGCTTAATTAAGTATAGCTCGTAGACCCGATAATCACGCCTCTTATCCTGCGTTGATATATATAATGGTGCAATCAGACCAAAGCCGAGATATTACTTGTGCGGACTGTACCCGATATTGATAGGGGTTATATGACCGCAACGAAACAGGCACAAGAGTTGATGGCACGGCCAGCGATAAAACCCAGGGAGAAACCTCGAATTTTTAATGACTTGCACAAAGCCTACGAAGCAAAAAGTTCGCTTTTTTTAAATTTTAATTTTGATTTTTTCATAGATTTAGCAACCCACGCGCTTGTGCTGATTAGTTACTAGTACCGCATGCAGCAGATATATCTAGCTAAAGAAAAGCTCTGCGTGAAATGAGCTGCTTCCGTAACTTTTAGGAGGAAAACTTGTCGTCGCCTGTCCTTGAAATCTTCGAAAAGATAACTCGCATATATAAATTGCTAGATGGAAAAAAAAAAAAAAAAAAAAAAACTCGGAGATTATAAGATAGAAGAAATGCAATTATTAAAAAAAGAACTACGGCAAAGAATAACAGTATTACAAGTCATAACCAAAAATTATAAATGATATATAGGAGGTTTAGATGCGGCAGAGGCAGATAGTCCCAAAATAACGGTAGCTCAGCGAGGGGATAATACTGGCAGCTAAGAGGGGGTCTTTTGCTTCTAGGGTATTGTACGCGCGTTAAGTTTCGACTGTTGCTGCCAATATGGATTTCCATTAGGAAAGTAAACGAGCGAAGAAAAGTACGATGAATGGAAAGGACACGGTACAGAAGGGAGATGAGTTCCCACTTAAAAACAGTTTACCAATATATATACGACGCCAGTATGCAATGAGGTGGTTTAAAAGATAAAAAGAAAAAAGCAAATAGACGTGACGACATGATATGTTTCTACGTTGAGCCAAAACGCCCTTGAAGTGAAGAATATATATTCCACGTTCGTATTAGAATACCAATACTAGTAGGTGGCCCTCGCTTTCGATCGGGTCTAGAGTGGTTCAAGGAACATAACCCGCTTCCGATGTGCCTGGATAGATTTTAGAAGGTATAAGTTAGCTTCGATCAGGTCTGAAAGAGATATATATCGAGGACAGAGCACATACGCTTGGTAGCTTCGGTATGACGACACCGACCAGAGCGAGGCAGTTTATGACAAAATACATCAGGTCGTAGTGGGTATAGTGCGTGCTCAGCAGAAGAGGATAATCGGTACGGAGAGCAGAAACTTTTTCGTTGGAGTGTATTGGTCGCCATTGTCATTTGTTCCCACATGTTGAGGTGTCAAATGCTCCAGCGTTAAACTCGAAAGGTATACTTGGACGTAGTGGAACATGAGGTATGTTGCCTAAATTTTTGGGTAGCACGGCTGAAGTATTTCACTTGGATAGCTAAGCTTGCGAAGAGCTACATACAAACATGTACGATATGTTGGTTAATGTCCAGCTGGTCTCCTGCGATCTCCTGGAACAGTGTCGAAGAAAATCTTAAGGCAGCGATCATGACAAAGTGAATTGCCCAAGCACCTGTTTCGCCCAGAAGTAGCACGTATTAGCTTGCATCTCGTCCGAAACCCTTTCTCTAATCTCTTTCCTCGTTGCCACTCCGCATTTCAAAGAGGCGGGGGCTCGTGGCAGCTGATGTTGGCTTCTAACCTTTAAAGTTGACCCAGTTCGCGTTGATGTTCGGCAGTACCGCCTGGTCAGACAGTTGCTCATAGTTTCGGGCGGTTCGCATAAATTAAGCTGCTGGACCTTCGACGCGGCCCTTAGAAGAGTGAGCAGCGGAAATTTTCGCTGCCGCTGTCTCGTAGGCATGGTGGCTGAAAAAAGGCGGAGATATTCTTGGGTCGTGTGATTGTTGCGAACGGCAAGCAACCCTCGTGTGTGGTAGTATTCCTTAGATGGCTCCGTCCTTAGATGGCTGGAAGTACGGGAGAGTAAATGATAGTTATAGGCGCGAAAAAGCCGAATCAGCCCAAGCTTGGGTCCTGTATGCGTGGCCGTGTTTGATGGTGGTTTACGGTGATGACACGGTAATGTCGTGCTGATGATCTTCCGTTCACCGCCCGGAACTATAAAAAGAAAGAAAGGCGAGTGGTGTTACTAGGGTTTCCCTCTTCAACCTGGTTTAAGGTGTGTCCTTGGTGTCGCGGCAATGATGAGTTAAACCGCTCTTCCTCTCCTCTTCCTCCTTTTGTGTTCTTGCCCGTAAAGCTGAAAAGGCGTTAGATTATATTTTGTGGTAATGGCAAATGCTTTATATAAACGAAAAGCAAAAGAAAAAAGGGCAAGGAAAAATAGGGGCGAAGAGAGATAGAAAGATAGAACTTGGTATCTGTATATTTTGGATGGATGTAAATTAAGGAAGAGGAGAAAAAAAAAAAAATTTAGGACCGTCTTTTTTTACGGTTTAGGAAATAGTCTTTCCTGATTTAGGTTTTGTTTTTCTAGTCCGGATTAAAATATTAAAGCATTGAGGTACGGCTAATTTATAATCGCTTGAGGCCTATTTTCTAAGTACTTTTTGTACCTTAAATACTAAAGCAAAAGTGTTTATCTTCGAGTAATAACGTATAGCCTGGGTTGGTGGCAACTATTATATCTTACTAACACCAGCAGCGGTGCTATTGCTTATCAGCATCTTATACGATCACCAACATCGCGTGCTGTTACAAGTCATTATCTAATGCTATTACGAACCAGCATTCCATGCTGCTGCAAACCACACCATGCTTTTACGAACCATCATGTCATATTGTTACTAATCATCATGTCGTGCTGGTGTATTCCGTCGTGCATGCTGTTGCAGATATATTTTGGGCGAGGAACAAGCCCAATCTATAAGGCACGGGCCTCGCAAAAAAAAAAAAAAAATAGCAAAATTCTGGCCATCAGGCATGGGTCCTGGGGCAAGGAGCGACCCCGGAAAACAGCCGCAATGCGGTTTCAGCACGAAACTAATAAAACAACAGCACGATAACCGCCACGAACTCTACAACCACCACCATAGCAAAAACAAAAACCAGCACCATTAGGGGGCGGGGGTAGCCACGTTCATATGCCTGACGAGCCCACTTCTGGGCACGCATGCGTGACTATCCCCTTGTACCATGTTCTTCCAAATACGCATTTACATGCAAATTCGCTGTACATAGCTTCTATTAAGTGCTGTAGCTGTATTGAGAGACCACGAATAGATAGTGATCCTTCTACCAAATAATTGTTTTCACATTGCTACGACGGAGTAATGGTTTCAAAACACAAATATCCAAGCATTTACGCTCTGGATGGATGTGAAAGACAGAACTTTTCCACGCGTGGAAACGCCGTACAACTACCGAAATCGACTGTGTTCAAGCAACATATCGTCGTGTACCTGCGCAGAAAGAAATCGTTTCCAAGACCGATGTTGGTGTCAAGGTCTGCACCCGTCTGACCTCCTATTCGAGCTACTAGGAGAAGTTCGTCGGTTGGGTACACGTTCAAATGTAAAAGAGAGCCTCACAGAGCGGGTACTTTTTGATAAACTTAGGACTATTGATGGTATCTGTTCTATTGCTCCCAAGGTCAAAAAAAAAAAAAAAAAAAAAAACGCTATATAAAAGAATGGATGTAAGGATTTATCAGGAAACGAGGCGATTACGGATGGTAAGAATGTAGATGGAATGAAGAGAATAGAATTGAAATTTCCTTCAAGCCTAATAGGGAAGAAAAGCTGTTTTATGATTCACAAATTTCAGCTAGTCTGCAGAGAATATTAAAAGAATGAGATGGATAACTTCGGCTGCTTATAAAAGTCTGAGACAAGACCCTTCTGAAAGCGACAG
Organism: Pezizomycotina sp. ARF18; assembly: GCA_002224055.1. Lineage (NCBI taxonomy): Eukaryota > Fungi > Ascomycota > Pezizomycotina sp. ARF18. Next base: position 46,281 of record AZLU01000202.1, read on the forward strand.
GAAATACATATGAATAATCGTGGAAAGTGGTTGTCTTGTACCCAGACTCTTTTTCTCCTACCACGCAAGCTTTCAGGGGAAAGGCTTACGAAGGTCGGGGAAAAAAAAAACGGATGGCACGAGACAAGGAAAGTAGACCAAAAAAAAAAAAAAAAAAGAGTGCTTTAAATACAAGAACCTGCCTGAGCTCTGTCGATTTACAAGAATTTAGAACAACCCAAGCAGACGATAAGAGTTGAGATAATCGGCTTGATGACACCACGGCTTTCTCGAGATCGGGGAGGGAGGCGATCAAAAATAGGAAGGATGTGTTAACGAGTAGGAGCGCCATGCTGACCGAAGCAGGATAGTATTCGTGGAACGTGAGGGCGACGCGGCGAGAGACGTAGACCACGACGGCAAACAGAGAGAAATCCTTTTTCTGGCATGCGGACCGCTCGTTGAGGATACCCTGAACTGTAAAGTTGAAAGATGAGCAAAAAGATAAAAGGGATTAGCTTTCTCTGTAAGACGGGTTTGGGAGATTCCATACCTGTAACATGAATGCGCAAGACGATGCTCCTGATTGTCGTCATAATGATCATAACTACACTCAAATATGTTGAATTTGAGGTTTCCATTGATATAAGTACCAAAGGTAGGAGAAAACTTACCGGTATATTCGTTCTCGAGGTTTTGTTGAGCCTCAAGATCGTGCCCGAGATCGAAGCATGGTTTGTTTGGGATGTTTGAGATGAGTTTCAGATTTGGTAGCGGATACTTCTATTTATAGTTACCCTCTCCGATTCGGCGGTATCAAATTTAAAAATTTGTGTGGGTTATAAGAATACCTCTAAGAAGCCGGGACTCGCACTGGCGAGCCGAGCAACCAGGCTATATCCGTCGCCGCGTCGAGAGCCGGTGCCGCCGATGCCCTGGTGAGTTATCTTTTTTTCTTTTTTTTCTTCTCCTTACCCTAAACGCCTCAAGCTTTAGAATGTGAGAATATCCGCTAACACGGTGAAATACAGACAGGAAGCGAGCAAAGGAAGTACCTTACCGACCACATTCTGCTGACATCCGTTACTGCCGACGGAGCCGGAACTGATGGCGAAGATTGCGTCGTCAAGGCAGCAGTATATCAATCAAGTGGCCGTCACGCCATTGAATTTTGCCGTCTCCCCAAAAGACCGACGTCGTGCACAACCGGTCCACAAGGCTCAGAATTGGTTAATGTTCTATCTCAACAGATCACAGAGTGCGCCGGTAGCGTAATCGGTTCGAGCTTGAGGGTAACCGTTCTAAAAGGCAAGTAAAAATCTATTACCGCGTGCCGGGAGACCGTGTGGTTAACATAGCAAACTCTCTCCGGCAGATTACTGTAAGTCGATGAGGGATTTCTCGTTAGTCGGGCCCAAGAGCTATTCTCAAAAGCTCAGGGTATCACGGAGGGTAGAGTTCACCATCCCGTACAGTGAAGAGTTCGAAAACGCTCTTTCGTCCATCGCGGCGGAGATACCGGTAAATCGGGAGCCCAAAGAAGATCCTTCGCTCGCCAGGGTTCCCGAGGCGAATAGCTACGCGCCGCCCGCGGCTCCGTCAGCCCAGGGATCCGCACTGGCGGGCCCAGGCCTCAAATCACCACCGGTCACAAGAAAAGCGCCCTCCTCCGTACCAACGGCCCCAGTTCACCTGGGATCCGCACTGGCGGCCCGGCAACACGACACCTATCGGCTATCTCCACCGCCGCTTCAAAGGCCGCAAAACTAACGCTTCCAGGGCTTCCAACGAACCCTAAGCTTGGATTGGTAAGTATTCCAACAAACCGTCAACCCGGGGAGCCGTTCCCGCGTCTCCGCACCCTTTTTCGTAACCAAGTTTCTAATTTTCATTCTGGAATCTGCCAGTCGTTCGAGGGGTCGCTATTCTACCTCTCGATCGACGACCGAATAAGTACCATCGACTTCTACGACGGAGACCCCGAGGCTGAGCCTAGGCGTGACCTTCTTGTTCAAAGAAGAGCACCCAGACCTCTGCGACCAGGTCATCGTTCGCGCCGTGGCCACGGAATCGGTCGACGGCGGACAGCTCGTCCACACATCTTTCTACCTCGGGTTGCCGCAAATCAAATCGGTGACTTCCTCGACAGTTGGAGATAGCGAGACCACTGCTACATTTCAGTATGGTAGGTTTACCCCACGCTCCCTCCTCCCCTTTTTTCCTTGTCCTTCTTCCTCATAATGCTTGTAATGCACACATCCGCGTGGCACTATCGACGATTACTGACATTTATCGTCTCTACAGAAGGTTGTTTAGGTGTTGAGCCAGATGACCGTGATCATACGTCCAAGTTTCCAATCAAACAACTCATCAGGGGCCATAAGCTTATGTTCATGATCAAAGAAGAGTCCGATGGGCCGCTCTTGGCCGCAAGGCAATCAAGAAGTTCCAGTCCCTTTTGCCTCCGGGATCCACCTCGCTGGGCCCGATAGTCCTATCTTAACACCTTTCCCTTCATGTTCACACTTTTTTTTATTTTATTTTATTTTTTTTAATATTGTTATCCTTTTCTATTCCCGCTACGTTCTTTCTTGTTAATACTACTCAACAACGGATTTGAGAGCGGACGGTTTTTTCTTTCATTTTTTTTTTTTTCAGGTCCTGTGCTCCAACCCGGGTTATTAGGAACAGCCCAAATGGAAGCTTTTCTTACCGTAAACATCTATCTGTATGAAGTCCAAACTTGTTGTTAGGTACATCGAGGAGAAAACTAGCCTAGCGCAACTGCTGCGACGTTATCATTTTTCTTTCTAGTTTTATACACTTCCCCTTTCAATTTATTGTAATAGCGCCTATATACTCTTTCTCTTCGTAAATCCGCAAACGACCCCTTGCATTTCTTTTTGACCCGTGCGGTTTGATTGGTTCCAGTAAAAAAAATCAATAATTGACAATAATATCATTTGTTTAATTTCGATAAAAATCAAGTACTGCTTGTTAACATCACACAGTTGTAACTTGGATTCGTATCCATTAACCAGTCTCCCCGCAACTGACTCGCGGGTCCAGAAAGCAATAGAAGAAGGGGCATCAGCCAGAGTAGCATTTTACTACCTGCAGACGGTGAGTGCGGATGCATCCGGACGCCTTGTCGCCTTCTCTCGGTTTCAGTTTTCTTATTGCGTGTTTTCTTATTCTTTTTGATTTGTTTTATATATTTATTATCTCACCATTATAATTATAATATCTTATAGAACATTATTCTAGAAAGCTCAAGTTGAAAAAAAAAAAAAATTTAAAAAATTTTTTTATAGGACCAAAGCGTTGTATTTTAATCCAGGTTAGATCTAAGTAAATACTGCTCATTATTGTTTAACAATTACTAACTATTAAACTTGATCCGATGATATATTCCAATGTAGGAGGTCAAAGCTCTTGAAATGGCGCATCTTTTTAGATACATATGTGTCTATTATAATTTGTATTACGCATGAAGTAACTGCAATTTGTACCTTCAAGTAACATTACTTTCCCTCTTTCCAAATAAATATCGCTTAATCTTTCTAAATAAAACATAAAATCTTTATTTTTGATAATTTTTTAATAAAAAAATTTAAAATTACGATTCCTAAAGCGGTCTCCAAAAAAACTCGGGGTTCAAAAAAAATTTTAGACCCGTCTTTTTACGGTTCAGGAAATGGTCCTTCCTGATTCAGATTTTATTTTTCGGTCCAAATCAAAATATAAAATATTGAAGGGGGGCTAATCTTGCCTCGTTAACTTATCTTGACGCTTTTTCCGAAGTATCTTTTGTATCTTTCATTCATTGAGCAGCCAACAATCGTCGTGCTGTGCTATTTCTATAGTCATGTCATGCTGTTCTAAACCATCATGTCATGTTGCTGCAAACCCATCATGTCGTGATGTTGCAAGTACAATTACGTCCAGTTTCAAATGTCGAAGTCAACGAATGGGAGTTTGTCAGTGAGTATATTCAATCCCTTACGTAAATTTTTTTTTTTTTAGTCCCTTTTTAACTTAGGAAATGAATTTCTGGAAGGATTTTCGAAAGTTCAAATGAGATAGGATCGTATCAGCCCATTTCTCTCTGTAAATATATATATATAATTATTAATAATAATAATAAAAATAAATAAAAAGGCAACGACGTTACTGAACTTCACTTCACCCTTTTTGTTTCTCGTCAATTTCAACCTCAACCTTGCATCAACTTTAAGATTTTAGTTGCTAGGAAAAGAAAGTGAAAGAGAAAAAAAAAAAGTAGTGTAGCTTCCAATATATATATTCAGCAGTTTTAGGTTTAGTGAAAATCAGTAGCTTTCAAAAAAGGGGAAAAAAAAAAGGTATTTTAATATCTCTGTATATTTCCAATACGTTTTCATAACGGGTGGTTTTTTTTATTCTCATCCTGATTGGCAGCTACTAATGCACGCTCTAGTTTGTAAATACAGCTTTTTTATTTTCTAATTTTTTCTTATTTCTTATTTTTCCATATTTTTCTTGTAAAATTTTTTGCTCTACGGTTATATGGTTACAGGGTTACATATTGTTGTTTAAGTAATGGTTTGGGGTAATGCAGGACAGGTAGACTTATAAGCTGACGGTATGTGCTGCGCCATGCTGCGGTTTTGTATAAAACCTAGGTAGTTGGCCTTAATAATAAAACAAAATAAATAAATGACAAAAGAAGAATTGATATTATTATATAAAATTTAATTATATAAAAAATATATATCCTTACTTTAGATATAATTGTGCAGTCTCTGAAGTAGGATCCGAGACTGATATTTTTCTAAATTAAAAATTATATTTAATAAATATATGTAACTTATAACATCTCCCTAACCTCGCATTTTCCTTCCACCTCCAGCATTTTCTATCGTCGCAATAATGACGTATATCTTTCTTACCGAGGCACCGGCAGCAATTATAACTCCTCTCACCGTTCTCGCTCCCGCTACGCCCTTCCTCGCCATCCTCCTCTTCCTCCTCCGCTATTTTCTTCGGCTTCATCTTCATCTTCGGCGTCCCTCCTCACAAGTCTCAGCTCAAAATGAGTAAGACCGAAACTTCCACGAATTTTCGGCCACCACGAAGCTTAAATAAAGGGAGGTAAAGAAGAAGGCATATGTACGGCATGTGAGAGGATTCGTGGCGTGGACTTTTGTCAGTGGTCGCACAAAAAGACTCTGAGGTAAACTCCTTTCTCGAGCTATCTCTTCGACTGTGAACTAATACACGTCTTTCATTTAGTTCCCTTCGTTGTTCCAACGAGGAATCGTCAACTTCAACCGTCGATCTCATGTCGATAACGCGCTAATGTTATGTTCTACATGTCATCGTTGCTTCGATGACCCTTATCCCACGCTTTATCTCTTACCTTTCGAAATCCAATGGTTTATTAAATTTGAAGAAACCAATTACGCGGAGCGTCGGAGCATTTTCGACACGACCTCGGAACAGCGACGCCGAATAATACCATCGAGCGAGCAGTATACAAACCATCTTCTCGACGCCAGCTAACTACCGAAGATCAAGGGCTGTCTATCAGGTTCTTCTACGCGAGCCTATACACGACACTCGGTACTTTAAGGTTGGAATCGGATTTGCTTCACCGCCAGTAAAATGGCACGGAAGCCCAACTGCCCTGCTCCGACATTGCTTTAAGTTACTGCAAGGTGCTGGTCAGGGTTGGGTCCGACGGCAATAGTCGATCAGCTATTCCGCTTAATGCAACTCTACAACAGGCTGAGCCGTGGGAATTAGGCAACGTGGGGTTGACGGGAGGAGGAGGAGCGGTGGCGGCGGCGGTAGCAGGGGAACAGGAGGCGATGGCGGTAGCAGAGGAACAGGAGGCGGTGGTGGTGGCGGTGGTGGCGGCGGTGGCACCATCTTTGTGCTGGGAGTTCCGTGAAGCCATGAGCACAGGATATAGTAGTAGCAGCGGTGGTGGTGTTATCGGTTCCCAGGATGCTAGGGCAGGAAACGATGGCGAGCCTCCAGCATTCACACTATGGACGAACTCGTACTCCCACCACCCTCAACCTCCACCACCATGTCCACTAGTAACAAACCGATCATCCCCCCCTTCTCCCTCACCTACGAAGTCACCCCCGCCGACTCCGCTACCTCGTCTCAACGACAACACCCACACACGACTCCCGCGTTCGGAAACTTGACCCAGCAGCTCTCCTCCTTCCGCTTATCCATCACCGACGCGCGGCAGCCGAACATGCACTTGACGGAATGCATTCCTACGGCTGAAGGTGAAGTCGAAGAACCAGAGAAGGGGAGGGGAGGAGGTGGTGGTGGTGTACGACGACGCTTGCAAAGGCACCATGGGAACGGGTAAAAACATAGAGCGGGCGATTTCAACACCCCCAAGCATGGACTCCAAGACTACCCAGTCAACGACATCAGTTCCTTGCTCACCAAAGGAACGCTGGTGCTACGGGCCAACCAGTTCCTCGGAAAGCAAGAGGGTGCAGTACAAGAAATATTCTGAACTAACTTAAACCCTATATGGTAGCATCGGCTTAAAGGCTTGGCCAAATATAGATAGTTCTTTTTTTTCTATATCTCTCTTTCTAATAACCTTTTTGTTATTTATAACTATTAATGAGAATCGATACATGTCCACCATCATACCCGACATAAGGAGGGTTCTAGACAAGTGTCAATGGAAGTCGTCCAATGTTCCCTCATCAAACCCGTCGAATCTGTCGATGTTTCCACCCAAGGCACCACCCAAAACACCGCCCAAAACAAGGAAAACACCAGCAAAAATGACGGCAAACACGTGCTTTCGCTCGTCCGAAGCAGGCACCTAAGGAGCAGGCTGGATAGACCGTACAACAGGCGTTTGCCAACGACTAGAGGTTCAACACTGTCGCAATTGAATATTCGATCCCGGACTGGTGTCCGTCACGAATGGGTACTCGATCTCACTGCCCTCCCTATCGATCATCACACTAGTAAGGACATCTACTACCTCGGTCTATGTGTTCATTGAGCGCATCAAGGACAAACTTGCCACGGCTGCCCGCCTCCACCTTGGCCGTCAATCTTCCTCTTTGCCTTAAGTACTGCTACTGTCTGGTATTCCAACGAACTGTCAGATTTCGAAAGAATGGGGTTACGTGATTCTGGGAACGAAGCTTCCGGTGCAGCAGCAGTTGGCATTTGGATCACATTGCTGGAACGCCGCTTCAGAACGAGCAGGATCGAGGCACCATCCACCAAACCATTGATCCTCAATAAGAAGGACTCTCCTAAGAAATTGCCAAAGATCAATCGCTAAAAATATCGATATAAACTCTTTATTACTTGCGGAAAAAGAAAAAAAGAAAAAAAAAAAAAAAACTTACTGAAACACTATTTTTCATAGTTTTACGTTCAAATTTTTCTTTAAAATTACAATATCCTAAAGAAACCTTGCTCTCCGTTTACCGTTTACCGGATTGTAGATGGCTCTTCGAATGACGCTGATCCTTCTCCTACCAGTATACGATACAGTACTGTACAACTCCACACATCTTCATTACGTGATAAAAGATCCTTAGCTAAATTATAACCATCTTTATAAATACATATATATCTACCATAATTTGTATTAAGTTCGAAGTAACTTTTTTTTTTGTACCTTTAAGTACCTTTACTCTTCCTACTTAGTATTTATCAATGAATATCGCTTAATCTTTCCAAATAAAGCACAAAATTATTATTTTTTAATTTTTCGCGAAAAAAATTTTTAAAATTACGATTTCCCAAAGTGTCTCAAAAAAAACTTGGTGTTCAAAAAAAAAATTTCGGGCCCTTCTTTTTTTACGGTTCAGGAAATGGTCCTTCCTGATTTAGTTTTTATTTTTTTTGGTCGAATTCAAAATATCGAGGTATCAAGTTACGGCTAATCTTGCCTCTCGCACTGTAACTTGGGCGGTTTTTTTAAAGTATTTTTTGTATCTTCATTACCAAAATTTACTGTAGGTTGGATGATATTTATCCGACCATCTCTGTGGCAACAACCATTATACTATGCTTACCTACCATCATGTCGTGCCTGTCTCAACCATCACCAAGTACTCGTTGTACCTTTGGCCAATAGAGGAACTGGAAATCCCAGGTATATATTTACGTAGTTTTCTACCCTTAGATTATAGCGCAAATATATCAATGATATCTATACTATTGTTACATAACGTAACATTGTGATGCTATTAGATATAACATGACGTTCGCAACAGTATTGTGATAGCGATCCCATTGAGCTTGTGTCAAGACTCAAGTTTGTATCAACATGATCCTCTTGTTTCGTTACTTCCTCTATTAGACCCCTGCCAATATACAATCAACTCAACGACTCCTCCTCTTCCCAAACGAGGTCTTCGTCGATGAATACCGTGACGACAAGTTGGTCACGAGGGGATTGTAGCCTCGGAGAATACGCGACAGCAAAAGTCCGCCAGTGTTTCGGCATCGATCTGAATATCACGCTCTTCCGGTTTCCGTGGGTTGCTCTCCCGGTCGAACAGGGCACTGAATTCTATAATGAGTGGGGCACCCCGAATATAGAAATGACCTTTCGTGACTGGACCACCGAGGTGGACGTACTCGCCTTCCGGGCTTGTAGAGGACGTCGCCTTCTCATCGTGATGGAGAGGCTTTGACCTTAGTCGGCGTCAGAGTTATTCCGCTCCTTGTGGCAGTGTGTTCAATCGGAATCCATTTCTTAATAAGGATTTCCCCAGTACTAACCCGATAGAAACGATGATTGACGATTTTACAAAGCCTTCGCCCATGTTGATCCACCTCGCTGCGTCGGATTGTAGTTCCGTGAGGCTTTCGGAAAAACCGGATTCGATGACTACAGACGGTAGTTTTATCCCTTTGCTAGTTCGAGAAAACGGTGTCCAAGAGCTGTCCCCTTCCTTCGAGCGTTGAGTACGTTCGCTCTTGCGCTTTGTAGCCCCACTTCTATTCAACTCATCCTCACATGACATCTTAATCGTGACCTTATCGATCTTGAACGCAAGTTCGGCGTGACCTCCCTCGTGCGGATGGGTGGGCAATTTGATAAGCAGCTCCTTGAGAGCAGGGTCGTAGTCAAATCGGGGTTATAGCCGAGGGCCCCGCTGTCTCGCGTAGTTTCGATTGTCTTGAAGCTCTCGGGGTCCACGTTGGTGAAGGCAATGAAGTTGTTGCCCCTTCCCTCCAACTCCAGCTTCTCGCTTAGCGTGCGGACGATAGCTTTGAAACCCGAAAACCCAGTCCATCTGGTAGCTTTGACATCCTTGTACGCGGTTCTGAGACCACCTACGGATCCGGCCGATATCGAGGTTGCTTCAGTCGACCTTGTGCTGCCACTGAAGGTAGGCACCCTATTGGACGAGGATCCCTCGTACAGAGACATTTTGGGTGATGTATAAGATGAGGGAAACGGCGAGGGCGAAGAGTTTGATGGTTTTCGAATTGAGGTCCCCTAGAGGAACAAGAGAAAGGAAAGGAGGACAAGAAGGAAGGTTTGGGTTGTATAGAGGAAGGTGCGCCGCTTTAGATATAAAAATTAATAGGTCCACAATAGAAAAGTGTGCGAAAATCTGACACTGTTGATTTGGATGAATAAAAAACAGAAAGCTGTCTCAATAATACATTAGCCATTTTTACCGGCCGCGACCAGACTTCTTCAAATTAGGGATAAACCATTTTTGAAGCATTGATCGCTCTGCTGATCAATATCTTAGTTCACAACGCAAAGGTGTACTTCTAAAGGATCCCTGAGCCATCTTTTTAGTTTATACTTTTTGATAATAGCATTCAAGAATGGAAATGATGAGCTTTCTCAAATATTTTAATTCAACATTATATTATCAATACGCCAAACATTTAAAATAACTTCGATCTCTATGAGTAAAAGAAACAGTGACCTCCTAATTTGTAAATAATTTTATTTATATTCGAGAGAAAAAAAAAAAAATAACCTCGTTGCTATTTATATTATTACAAGTTCTATTCATCATCAAGATACATAACATCCTCATCGTAAAGTTTCATCGAGTAGGTATTAAAGTCAACCCAAAGTCAAATGCTTGTGCCAATTTTAGATCTTTGAACTTGTCGATGATCTTTTGCCCAGACCTGAGGAAACGCGTGGCGTAGTAGTAGTAGTAGTAGTAGTAGTAGTAGTAGTAGTAGCAGCAGTAGTAGTAGCAGTAGTAGCAGTAGTAGTAGCAGTAGTAGCAGTAGTAGTAGTAGCAGTAGTAGCAGCAGCAGCAGCAGCAGCAGCAGCAGCAGTAGTAGTAGTCGTGGTGGTAGTGGTAGTATTTACAGTATAGTGAACCTCGATGCAAGTGCCATCTCCAACCTCTGTTTCCCGTAAGGACCAGAGGCCACTTCTGCGATCTCGTCATAGCCAGGTGGGAAATCGTGTTCGAATATCGGCTCACCAGCCCCTCGCATATTCGCCAACACAGACTGTCGATAATACCATCTAAGCAATTCCTCAGAGACGCGTGATGGGTCTGAATCTTGACGGCAGCAATCCTGCAGACTTCCCATCAATTCCCCAAGGGTCAGGCATGAAGGAAACAATCTTGTAGTTGTCGTCGGGGTTGATGGAGAACAAATAATTGTCGAAATCCGTGTGGACATTTGACGCCATTAAGCAACCCGTTTTGAACGCATTAATTTTCGCCCTGCTATTCGGAGGAGTCGAACCCAGCGACCATAATCGTATTCTTTGAACCAGGTTTCATGTTGTAAGGGGAAAAACGTGGGCGGCGTGAAACCCGCTCCAGCTCACGTCCGGTCTAACATTGACTTGCCCGGTTATAACACACCGTCCGTCTCTGCTCGAACATCGTTCCTGAAATCGTCATCGCGGCCGGAAAGGCTGAAGGAAAAGGTTCGAGGCACCCATATTTCATTTGATATCTTTATGCTCTCTTCGCTTTTGATGTAGTAATTCCCGGCCAGAAGGGTCTCCTCCGAAGGCGCCACAATGTTCTCCTCCAGAGTAACAGTGAACGGTGCTTTGAAACCAAGACGATCTCTAACATCCCGAAAAAGTTTTTATTAGTAATTGAGCCGCCCTGGTAGAGGCCGCCGAGAGCTTCTCCTGGATTTGCAACGTCGAAGAAGAAGACGTTTCTTCTAAGCTTGCGATTTATCGTGGTCATTGTATTGAATCTAGATAATGCTAGGATGAAGACATAAATAACGAACCAGTCAACAAAAGTATACGGGGAGACAGAGTGTCGAAGTAGAAGGATGATAACACATGAATAAATTGAGCGAGGCAGATCAGAGAGACTGGGTTATCAGAAAAAAGGTAATACCTGCCTGTAGAATATGTTATCTATGAGCTCCGGCAGCAGGTGTTTGAGTTCTTAGCAGGGACCTCGGCGCGGTGTGTCGCGGTGACGACGGCGAAGGCGGGCTTGTGGGTGTTGTGGGACGGCGCCACTTGATTGTATTCTGCGTGTGGTTGAGGAGGGTGATGATGTGAGGAGGGAGAAAGAAGGTGGTGTTAGGGCGGTCGTTTGTTTATATGCATCCATAATTGTAAGACTTGAAATCGCCGAAGGAAAAAGAATGTGCGTTGGTTGCAATGATACGAAGGTTGTTCGATGGAGAAGAAGAAGTTTCTGGAGGACGAGGTTTGGAAAAAGGCCCCCAGGAACAATCAGTGATTTGAATGTACCAAAGCCCGGCTTGGAAAACTGAGTTCAAGCAAAAAGAGCGCGAATATTTCATCAAGTACGAAAGGAAATCAATTTCTGCCTTGCGTTTTTGCCTTTCCCCTTGTGTTCTTCTGTTTCTTTCTCGATTCAACATTTTCAAGGCCCTGCAAATGTCGCAATCCAACGAAGGCGTGGCTACCAGGGAAAGGGGGAATAGATATCCCTAACGAATGTATAACAAGTATCTAGTGGTCAGTTCCCCCACCGCGTTGGTTCACTTTTCCAGGTGTGTGGGCAGAGTGCGTCCCCCGGAACGGAAGCCTTTCTTCTTTTTTTATTCTCCCTTTAGGCTGAAACGAAAGGGAGCTTGGGGGTGAAACTATTAAATATTAATTTTTCTGTGCCGTATACTTACTCTGCACAAGCAGAGTCGCTGAGTGTTGCCTTTATAAGCTCTTTTTATTGTATAGACTGATATAAATAGTCTGATATTATAATTTTATTTTTTGTAATTGATTTTATTTTATTTTTATTTTATTTTTATTATTTTATTTTTGCGCCGGTTCGGCGGCCGGGAGTAAAACAAGCAATTTTTCAAACTTTTTTTTTTCTAATCACAAGCTTTCCAATTATACCTGCAGCCCACAAAGCAGCATGAGCTCGATATTCACACCTTCGTCTAACTCCGTCCGTATACTCAGCAGTGTCGCTGCTGTCGCGGCAATGCCCCCAATGTGCGCTCATTTTCAGGCGCCTCAAGTCTATCAATTCAGCCATTTACCGCGGCCGAACATCGAGCACAAGTTTCCTCATTTCAGCGCTTCACCGGCCCGAACTCTCCGTATGAAGAGCCACAATGTTCGTAAAGAAGAAGAGGAAATTGAACGGCAAATATACATCGGAATTTATATTCGGCCCTCTGTAAATTATAGCAGCATTGAGGCGAAAAGAGGCGATTGTACACCTTTTCGTCTACGAAGGAGAGGACGAGCCAGCCGGAAACGGGCATCGAATAAAGTCTTGGAGGCGGCCTAAGGATGCTGTGTTCGGGTCAAATATATCGATGACAGCGGTGGTTTGACGCAATCACAAACTCCCGGCCGCACAATGTAGCTCAGGAAGAGGAAATAGAAAAAGAAAAAAGAAAAAGACCGAAATGAAAATTACTCATGATCAATTATAGGTTATACTGGAATGCGAAAGATTTCATTCGCCTAAGTGGAGAGTTTGCCGTCGTCGATGGTACAATCCCCAAATTCAAGCCCCGTTGCACGTCAGCAAAGAGAGCATCGAAATTCGATAAGGGATCCCGCGAGGCGAATATCCATTTGTTCTGGTGCTAGACGAAATCGTGCGTTAATCCCTCCGTAGACAAAAATGCATATGCTGGGGCTTTCCAGGGAGGCTAATATGAAGGACGAATACGCAGATCGATGCGGCAATCTCGGCGCGATTTTAGATCGGCTTACTTCTTCGGTGTGGATGCCGTATTCTGAACACGAAGAAGAGTGCGCCGATCACCGCTATTCGCTTCGAAGACATCCTCCGGGGCCTCAGAAGTAGTCCCGTCCTGGAAGTCGACTCGTACGACCATTTGTGGAGAGTCCACGGCAAATGGTGGGTTTTCTACGGAGCTATGCCTCCGCCACCACTGACCCGTCATATTTTACGAACGATGATCTACGATACGGTCCAGTAAAACTGGTTCGACATGAAGGATCTAGGCGATCCTTTGTCGGACCATCCTACTGGCCTGGTTTTTGGCAAACGAGGGTAAGTTTGTGAAATTGGTTATCGCGATACTTATCTTATATACTATGTTTAATATATATCTTTTTTTCAAGTATCATATTTCTACATGTGGCTATAATTTCACTTAGGACTGGGGACTGGGACATCATATATGCGAGGAGATAGGCAGGTTTGTTACCGTGCTCCGGCGCCTTATACCGATCTGAAAATTTTGGATTCGCTCAATGTTTCTGTTTCCGCGGCAGTCCTTTGCGAACGATTCTTGCAAGCGCTCGGGATGGCAAGCTGTTAGCTTCTGGACAAAGGTATAATATCGAAAATACCCAGGACCCCTACGTTGAAAATATACTGGAACGTTGCCCAGGCTTTTTTGAAAGCGTTATTACTTCTAAAAGAATACAATGTATTGTACTGTATTATATTAGACTCTATAAGTCGTATAATAGTAACTATGTGTTTTATATATGAACAAGCTTCTATACGACAATATTAGTGTAATTGAAAAGGGTTGAGAGAAAATAGAGCTTTGGTGTTTGGTAAGAAAAAGCTTGGCGGTTCTGCAGCAAAATGACTTTTAACATGTGTATATTGGCGAAACGCGTTTGCGTCCCGGCTAAAAGGGACAGGGCAAAGTTGGGCTCAGTTCTCGGTACAAACTTTTTTCTTTTTCTTTTTTCTTTCCATTCCTTTTAATATTATGGCCCTTTTTATAGAGTTTACTGAACAATCCCTTCAAGATCCTGTTATTTTCTCTTGATAGAAAACTCCCCCTTTAATAACGTTATAGCCATCATCTTTCTTTTAAAATATCTCGCTGAAGGGACTCAGAACCTTCATCCATTGGTTTGTTAAGTTATTGAACAACTTCGCTTTGTGCTTCTTGCTTTTGTAGTCTGGTACTAGCTCGTGTAATATAAATGGAATTTTGAGCTTGACAGCCTCGATCGCGACAACATTCAGTCTCTTCCCTTTTTATGGTTTAATTCATCGGAGATAGGTGGAAGTGGAACACAACACAAAGATGGAATCTAGCAAGAGCCCGAGTGCTGCCTCTACGTCTTTGACACACGATCGCGTGGTTTTACGAAGCGAAATGTCGAACGACGACCTCGTCCAATTCATTCCCGAAGGCGAGCCGTTTGCCGTTATTCTGCAGCAGCGTGCCATAGACAAGGCCGATTACGATGTGTTCGACATTCAGATTCAATCAGCGACTGCGCTTCCAAGTCAGATGGCAACGACAGTGACATGCAAACCGACTCCGATGCAGGTTTATCGTCAACACGTCGGCGGCGGCGGTTACGGCGCAAAGCTCTGGACGCCCACGGAAGTCACGAACGCCTATTATGCTAGAAGATTCGAGCGCTGAAGATGACCTGGAAGCGGCAGAAGAGGACGAGGAAGAAGAAGAGGCTACTACCAGTCGACGATCCAGTAGGCTTCGAAGCTCCGGACGTCACGCAACGCTTCAGAACCTAGTAGCACAAAAGAAAAGGAGTAACCGTTCGTCAACCTGCTTTCCGCGGATAGTGGTAGGAGGACTAGGGCAACACGTTCCTCCAACGGCGGGAGTGCTTCCAAATTCTGCGCAATTTCGAGGATGATGAAGATGATGACGATGACGAAGATGACGGGCTTGTAGGTTCTGATCTTACCATTGCCCAATCCTTCGGTCGCGGAAGACGACAGGGACTACGAGATAGGAGGCCGCCAGCTAAGAAGCGCAAGATAAGCATGAAAATGACGATGAGTCCTCGCTGGAGAGAGAGGAAGGCGTTCGGGAAGGAACAAACATGTTAAAGGAAGCATGGCCGAGTTGGGGAGGACGACATCGACGAAGTGTATCAGGAGGTAGCTCCGAGGGTTCACCGTGTTGCGCACGAAAAGGAATTATTCGATTTTCGATAAAGGAAATGACTTCGTGCGAGCGCATCGTCGGTCTGCGATACCTGTCGCGAGGGTCCGAGAGCCTGAAAGACAAGCTCATATACTGCCAGGGGTGCTCTACTTCTTACCATCAACAGTGTATCGGGCCACAATCCGCTCGGAGCACCTCGTCACCAAGTGTTCGGAGACTCAGTTCGTGCTGCAATGTAGAAGGTGCATCGATGCCCCTCGCAAGAAAGATAAACTGCGCCCCGAGGAGATGTCTGCACCGAATGTAGAGGCGTTGGGAATTCCTCACAGCCCTTCAGCAAAGCAAAGAAGTTGACGGCCACGGACAAGACCATAACGCCTGTTGACGTGCCCGAAGAAAAGATCAATCGACTCGTGAACGTATTATTCCGATGCCGCAAGTGTGTGAGAGCATACCATTTCAATCATCTCCCTAAGAAAGATACCACAGAAAATGCTATCAAGGAGGAAGACGAGTCCACCTTCGAAAACAGACTCCGCGAGTATGGAGTTGAATGGTTGTGTTTGGACTGCCATACGCTAAAGGCAAGAAGATTTCTTCCTTGTTGGCGTGGCGACCATCGGATCCGGAGCTGAAGCAATCTGGAATGAGATCGAGTATAAATCCTTCTCCGAAGACGAAAAGGAATACCTCGTGCACTTTGTAGAAGAGTCATACTTCCGTGCCAAATGGTGCCCTGGAGCTTGGTCCACGGGTTCGCAGCCCATACCATGCTGCCGCATACGCAAAGAAAGATCACCCTCCTCAGTGGACGTCGAAGGATGCCATACCAGAGGAGTGCCTGAGAGTGGACATTGTTTTCGACATCGAGTATAACAGTATTGTGAGCACCATCACTTCGGAGGCTGTAGACAAGATGAGGATTAAAGAGGTGAAGAAAGCGCTGGTGAAGTACAAGGGTCTAAGTTACGAAGAGTGTAAGTTTCAAGAACTTCTTTCCAGGTTGCCAATGTAAAACAGGCCACTAACGACGGCAAATTACAAATAGCTGTGTGGGAATCGCCACCCCTTCCGGAGGAAGAAGAACGATACGCAGACTTCAAGAAGGCGTACGAGAGCTACGTACGCGGAAACCACCTCAACGTTCCAATGCGAAGAACTTACGCGTGCGACTGGAAGAATTCAGAGCAAAAGGAGTTCAAAGAGATTAAGAAGCAGCCAAAGTACCTTGTTGGCGAGAACTCAAAGACTACCAATTGGAAGGTTCAAGTAAGTATCAATTCCTGCCTTTTTCTTTCCTTCTTGAGTTCGACAAGTGCCCACGAAGCATGTACTGACATGGAACTAGCTGGTTATATACAAATGGTATTCTCAGAATAACGCCATTCTGGCGGATGAAATGGGTCTAGGTACGTTAGCATACGAGCAAGAAACGTGTATGAGCAGTATAGCTATTACAACACAGGGAAAACAATACAGATAGTTTCGTTCTTATCCGTTCTAGCACATGAGCACAATGCTGGCCTTTCTTGATCGTTGCTCCTCACTCCACGGTTCCAAACTGGTGAATATTTTCTTTATATTATCAAGGCCATGAGATAGTGCTTCTAATTATGAGAATAGGAAACGAGAGATAATAAATGGGCGCCTGGCCTTCGTGCGGTGGCGTACTACGGCTCTGGAGAAGCACGAGGTCTCACTGTAAAGCTTCTCAAAACAATATCAGTACCATTTTAGAGGGTTTTGTTAACTTTTTCTTTGCAGCGTAAATATGAAATGTTTAGAAATGTCAAGGATTACCGGGACTAAACTGCCATGTTGTCATCACCTCATATCAAACGCCTGTTGACGATGCCTCGTACCTTAGACAACTTTCATGGGAATCTCTCATTGTTGACGAAGGCAGAGACTGAAGAGTGATGAAAGTCAGCTCTATAATACTCTCTCCACTTTCAACGTCAAACACAAGGTCCTCTTGACCGTAGTTCAGACATCCCAGGTATCAAGAGTGATCACATTGTTGACTTATTATTCTAGAACTCCTTGCAAAACAACACCAGAGAGCTTTTCAACTTGCTACAGTGAGCGGAATTCCTTTTATATATTCTTATATATTTTGTTTACTAAGACATTTCTAGGTTCTTGGATCCCAAGCGGATTGATGCCAACATTCTTGAATCGAAATTTGAGGAAGTAACAAGCGAAAATCTGCCGGAGCTTCGTAACCTGATTCGGCCGTTCTTTTTACGGCGGACGAAAGCTCTGCGCTGAAAGATCTGCCGCCGTTATCAGAAGTTATTGTTCCAGTGACAATGACCTCACTTCAGAGGAAGGTCTACAAATCCATTTGGAAAAGGATGCAGAGTTAATCAGAGCTATCATGTACAAAAGCGGACGGACGGAAGCTCAAAGAACGTACAAAGCTCGGCCACATCCTGGTCCAGCTGAGAAAAGTTCTCTGCCACCCATTCGTTTTCAGCCAGGATCTGGAGGAGAACCTGGCGTCCGAAGAACTTATTTTTCGAAATCTCGTCGATGCCTCTGCAAAGTTGAAGCTGTTGGAATAATGCTTCCCAAGCTCCAGGCTGAGGACATCGAGTACTGATATTCTCCCAGTTTCTGGTATGCTTGACATCATCGAAGACTTTTTGAAGGGATGAATCTCATGTGCCATCGCTGGACGGTCAACTACCGGTGCGAGGAAACAACAGCTGATTGACGAATTCAACGCTCCGGATTCACCATACTTTGCGTTCTTGTTATCTACTAAAGCCGGAGGTGTCGGTATCAATCTGGCTACAGCCGATACTGTCATAATTTACGACCCCGATTTCAATCCACATAACGATCTCCAAGCGATATCCCGTGTGCACCGTATCGGACAGGTCAAGAAAGTCCTCGTATTCCATTTATGACAGCAAATTGCGCAGAAGAACGGATTTTCCAGCTGGCGCGCAAAAGCTTAGTCTTGATCACCTTATCATTCAACGAATGGACAAGGACGAAGGTACCACAATTGATGTGGAATCGTGCTAAAGTATGGAGCGAAGGCAATCTTTGAGGACACATTAGACGAAATCAAATATGACAATGCATCCGTGGACAAGCTGCTAGACCGTTCGCAGATCGAAGAGACTCCCGCAGGGGAGGACAACACTGGGTCTGCCGATGCGCAATTCTCGTTTGCGAAGGTTTGGCAAACAGCTCCGGAAAGTTCGAAGACGCTCAAGCCAATGATGAGAATGATGCAAATTGGATGCCCCCGATACAACGCTCTGGGACAAGATCATCGAGGCCCGAGAAGCCGAAGCTGCCAGGGAAAGGCGTTGCGTGAACAGGAGCTAGGGCGGGGGCGAAGGAACCGTGGTACTAAAAAGATTTCCTACGCCGAGGATAACATCGTTGATAATCTCGATAATGTCGATAAGGAGGAGCTCAAGAAAGCACTGGAGTCGGACAACGATACCGATTTCAGAGCCTCGTCTGGAGATGATACCGAGGCGGAGGATGGAGAACTCAGAGGTGAACTGCCGCTGTCGCCACAGGATGCCGCGAACGAAACTCGCGGACGGAAGCTCGTCGAGGAGAAGCCGTTCTATAATCGTCCCGCCTTCCCAGTCTCCGTATTTCCCTCCAGGATCTCATCTTCAGATACCAGGGATGTTTCCAAGAGGCCGCCAGACCGCCTGGCATGGTTCCAACTCCGTAGCTCAGCACACGCAGCTGCAGATACAGCATCCGCGCCCCGTCAGACCTATAAATCACCCTGCCATTCCGCAGTCCGCACCTCTCGATCCCGTCGGACCGTCGTCATCTGCGGCGATGAACGGGCAGTATCAATATCACGGCCAAGGCGTGTTCAATCCACGTCAGGAAACGCCAACTTTGCGTCACAGAACGGCCAGCCCCACCTTCCCAGCCAAAATATCCCAACCAGCAACGCCCCTATCGACTGTCCCCTTTGTTCCCACAAGCACAGGCCAGGAAAGTGCCCATGCGGAAGGCTCCGATCGACAACTGTCCGCTTGCGGCATCCCCCACCTCGGTGTTGGGCCAGTGTGCCCTCACCTCGGATCGGAGACTCAGATTAGTCTCATGCTCGACGCACTTAAGCAGAGCAACGAGGACCCGATGCTCGTGAAGCAGGCAGTCGCTTACCTACGAGGTCGTAAGGCTTTCCTTAATAGAAATAAGCGAGAGAAGAAGGCCAAGATGGAACGAGAGGCGCGAAGGCGAAAGAAGCCACGAGCGATGCGAACAAGCAACCACCGGCCCACGATCCCCATCAAGATATCGATCGACCAAATGCTAAGCGGCCAACAATTTCAAACGGTTCACAAGCACCCGGTGCACCTGAACTAGTGCTTCAGTATCGCAGGCCGTAATGGTTCGGCATTTCTCTTTGGTACATTTCTTAACTTTTTACATTGCGGATGCTATTATTAGATTTCAATTTTTTTTTTTTTTTACTTTTACTTTTTCACTGTCTTTACCTTTCTTCCTATGCCCCCGCTTTTATTCTTTTATTGTTCTACTTTCTTATACTTGCACAGATCCGTCGATTACGCCTCTTTATCTTCTCCTGAGCGGTATACCTAAACTGTTTATTCTTACATAATACTATTAACAGGGAGGGCTTTCGATATAACATACCTAAGTAGTTCGTTTTCATTCATTCTTTCTTACATGGGAGGACTTTTTGTCTTTTTAATTTCACATTATTATAGAGCGATAGATGTAGACACGAGGCACTGTGAAATGGGATATATTCTTAATTGAATACGAAACCCGAGCAGGGAAGAGAAAATTCGCCAGGCATATGGCTTTGCGAATAATTAAGACAAAAGTTCATAGCCATTACGAGCTCAAAAATGTCCTAAATTGCACGTGCATGTAATTCTAATATATGATTGGGGAATATATTTTCAACTTCACGGGGGATAAAACAGAAAAAGTCGTGTTCATTGAATCGATGGCAATACATATAGTACGTAAGTAAACTCTTTCAAAGTGAACTTCACAATGTCTTCCTGGAAAAGAATCAACCCAAAATGTCAAACACGAAAAACCGAGATTAAATCATACCCCACTACCGAATTTATCCCTAAAAAACTGCAGGACACGCAACTTTTTTGTTGAAAACAATCAAGGCGTTATATGAAGGAAGAAAAGAAAGAATAAAGCCAGAAACCAAAAGATGACCTTCGAAAGCAACATTATTTGTATGTAATTTAATCCAAGGAAATTCGTATGATAAGAAAAATAGGCAAGGAAGCAAGGAAGCAAAAGGTATATGAGACCAGCAAAAAAAAAAAAAATAGTCAGAGACAAAGCGAGATAACGTTGAAACTCTACAGACGATCCTGTGCAATTTTCCAAATATAATAATGATTCTTGATGAAACCATCCTCTATTAAAGACAGAGGTTCACTCTCAGTTGTAAAGAGAGAGGTGTCGAAATATGGTCAGCGCAGAGAAACTGCAAGCGCAGCTGTTGGCTTAATTCCACGATATGCTGCATTAGGTATGTGTAGATTAGTCCAGTTATGACGGTCAACATCACTTGAAGGTCGGGAAATGAGTAATCATTAGAGAAGTAGAGGCAAACACACGCTCAATAGAGCGCATCAAAGTCGTCCAGCTCTTCGTTGAGAACAGAGGCAAGACGCTCAGCGTTGCCGTTGGAGATAGTTGTTTAAAATGGCCATTCACGCAGTTCTCGACGGCAGAAACAAGGTTACTATAAGCGCGTAGTAGATGATTAGTTCTGTAGGCCGCAAATAATGATGGCAGAAAAAGGCTTCGGTCATTTACCTAAGGGAGGCATTAACAAGATATCCTTGACGCTCCATTTCTTCAGCCAGTTCTTTCTGGTGGTTGTGCATGAGTGCAGGATTGGCGACAACGATCACACGTTTTTGATACCGTAAGGCATCGAGAATGGAGCCAGTCCCTAAAATTGCCCAGCATAAAAACAACAAAGACTTAGTAAATAGAAAGAAGCGTTTGAGCTGCAAGAAAAGACAGCTTTAAAAGGGTTCTTTCACTTTAAACGGTGAATAAAATAGGCAGTTTGCCACCTATTTATAATCGCTTTCCTCCTCTTTTTTTTTTTTTTTTAAAGCGCAAAGTAGAGTAAAGAGCTCTAGGTTTTATCGTACCTGCGTGGGATATAACAAGGTCTGCTTTCGAGACTTCGAACCGTATCTGATCGGTAAAATCGAAACCTGTTATGTGCAGTGGCAAAGCGTTTAATGGCATCGGCGAGCCATCCTCTGTCTTGGTCGCAGTGTAGAGAGCTTCCTCGAAAGCACTACGACCGTTGCCATACTGAACGATCATATCTGTGAACCCATAGCTCTTGAGAGCGGCAAGGGTTGATCGTTTGAGCACCGCATAGATGAGGGAGTTGAACGAGGTCGTCCTACGGTGACCAGGACCAATTTGCGGGTGACAGCTCAGGGAAGGTCGGGAGGGCGAAGAGGCGGTGGAGGATGATTCCATATCCTAGACAAACCGAAGACTGAAATATATATAATATACTGATCGAGTTGTTGTTCGAGGTTGAATTTCTCGGTTTTTCTACTCAATTCCAATAGAACGTTGTTATTAATGGTATAGGTCAGATCTCTCAAGATAAGGTTATCTCGGAGGATCCTCGCCGATCGTTTCTTAGAAAAAGAAATAAAAAGGTACAGCGAGCAGGCGTAAAAAAAGACAGCAGGGCTTGAAGAGAAAAGAGGAATTTTTTTTTTTTTTTTTTTATAGCTTGGAGGCGAACAGATGATAGCAAAGATAAAATAGGATACTATTAAAATACTGGCAAGAACAACAAAACAGCAGCAGCAGCAACAGCAACAACAAGAAAGAATAATTACGAGAAAGAAAAGAAGATGGGAGGGGGAACTGCGGAGTAGAAATAATAGCAATAATAAATAAATGTAAAATATAATCAAAAAGGGAAGAGGTGGAGGTTTCTGATAACGAAAGAAAACGTGAGAAATAAGGGAAAGTGTCCTAAGGAAGGTTTTTTTTTTTTTTGGTGGTTTTGAATGATCAATAAAAAATTAGTGAGAGATACGCAAAAAAAAAAAAAAAAAAAAAGAGCCTGTGGGCCGAAAGAAAAAGAAAAAAGAAAAAAGAAAAAGAAAAAAGAAAAAAAGAGGTGCATGCACTCACTTACTTGGGTGTTGGTTGGCTTGAAGGGGGGAAAGGTTTCTTCAAGAGATAAGAAAATTGAAATAATAATGATACTTTTAAAACAGAAATGTCGAAATAAATATGAAAATATATATATACTCCTTGCAAAAAGAAAAGAAATATATTACTTGGTTAATAATAATGATAATAATAATATAGAGGAACGCCGACCGGCGATAAGTTTCTTATTTCGCAAGTTAACATCAATACCTAGGGATAATAACGTATATATTATTATATATACACTAAGCACGGTAGCTATATTATTACCTGGGTACATTGTTATTTAGTAGGAGTTCCAGACTCCACACACCTCAAACAAGACAAGGATAGGTCCACGAGGGCAAAATACAAAGACACGACAAATGCCCCAGAGCGATTCACTGCGATCTTATCAATCTCGAACGTTTTTTCTTTTTGTCCTTACAAATGCATGTCTACATAACAGGTTTAGATTGAAAGGAAACGTTTTTTTCTACCAATCTTTACAAAAAAGATAAAAATATCCTACACTTAACTTGGGAGCTTTCTTTTTTTTTTTTTTTTTTTTTTGACGCTTAAGCGAAACCAACAAAGATCAAGCAGACCCACACGTGCGGTTGCGTGCATCTGATATCTCGAAAAATTCAGTCAATTGGGTACGACACGCCCCCATTCGTGTCTAAAGAAGCAAAAAAAAAAATTATCCTCTTTTCTTTTTCCGTTATCACACAACAGCTTTATTTTCTTTCTTCCTTTCTCTTCTAGCTGCAGGTTAGCACATTAACGCAATTGGCATAGGAAAAAGAGGAGGAGGGAGAGGAGACCTATACTGCCAATGGCCACTTCAATCAGGGTCTTTCACTCGCTGGCCCGCAATGTATCTCGTCCGTGCGTGAATGCATGTGTGGCCGCATCCAGACGGGCGGCGGTCCCAGGGCAGCAACTCGATTTCTAAGCAACTCGGCAGTACGGTGGAACGAGAAGAACGACGAAGCTCCCTCAAAGTTACAACAAACAACCCAAGCAAATGTTGTTGCGGATGGTACTACCGAAGCTACTGAAGGAGCTACGCCATCGCAGGATGTCCTTACCGCTACATTAGAACATGCTTTATCCGGAGACGGCGCCCCGGAGACGCCAGCGTCAACTCCTCAAGATAGCGAGTACGAGGATGCGCTCAAGTTCTGGGACCAAATGAAGACAACATTAGACGGCATGGACATGAAATCAGCGAGCCTTCGGGAAGAGGAAAATGACTACGGTTACGTGGTGCCGAGAACAGGAGAAGAAGCCATGGACGATCCGATGTTTCCGGAGTGGGAAGCCGACGATATGAGTAGCATTGCGCACTCCGAGATGGACAGGCACCGCGAAGCTAGACATTACGCACGTATCATGGTATACGAGATGCCAAAGCTATCGCGTGAGTGAAACTGAACCCTCTTTCGCCTGTAGTTATCTTCAGTGGTTCTAAGTACATCTTATCAATTACTAATGGTATTCGATATATTGCCACACAGAACTTTCTGTGCCATTCAAACCTCCCGGAAGGAAGCGGATTCTTCGCTTCCGGTACACAACCTACATGGGTGTCCAGCATCCTGCCGAGCAAAAAGTCGTGGTTGAAGTATCTCCGAAAGATATAGACTTCGACGAAGATTGGCAGAGGAATAAGTTTATCAAACTATGCGGTCCTCGCTACAATCCTGCTAAAGACCTGGTCAAGATAAGCTGCGAAATTTTCAAGGAGCAAGCGCAGAACAAACGGTATCTAGTGGGACTAGTCAATTCGCTGGTTAAGGAAGCCAAAGTAAGTAACATCTTTATTTTACCCGGCTTGCGCAAAGATTATAGTCCATGAAGAGGAGGAAATGATGGTTTTCGCCCCCCCCCCACCCCTTTTCTCTTCTAAATGAACGCAAATCCTTCTAATACCTGTGACCTACTTAGGTTTTCTAAAGACAAGTTCGAAGACGTCCCATTCGACTTTAGACGGCACAAGTCGAAACCTAAAAGGCCATGGTTCTATTTCCCGAAGGGGTGGAGGATGCCAGAGGACAAGTTGGAAGAGAAGCGGTGGAGAGACTGGAGAAAGCGACAGACGCGCAACGTGAACAGTCATTGAAGCTCTACGCTGCGAACGAAGCGGAGGCGAAGAGGATCACGAAGACGAAGAAGGACTACGTAGAGTTCCTCAACAGGCAGAGCACCCAGATAGACGATAGAGAATGCTCGAAATGACCAGCGGGTCTGGTTACGCTGATAAAATGGTGATCCCGGTAAGGACACGTCAGCACCGACAATTCAGATGGCACCTGTAATACAAGCGCCGTCGACCATGCAATCTATTTTCGAGCGCGAATGAAGAGAAGTAATCGAGGTGATGAATTGTAGATCTCTTTAAATTTTATGTTCTTTCTCCTGAGGTTCGTAACAATATTAAGAGTCCGTCGGAATGGTACTATCCTTCAAACAATTCCCCTTACGTTGTAATGCGCCTATTTTTTGTATCTGTATATATTTAAGTATATAACTCATATCACAGCTAAGGAGTGTAATGTATCTTCCGGTAAAAAAAAAAAAAAAAAAAAAGGTTACTGTGTATTGGCATTGACCACTGGGAGGACCGAGTATATTATACTATTACCGACTCTTCCCATTATTTAGGGTGGGGGTTGTCAAATATCGAGTGTCGACTAATTGCGCTTTCGCAACCGTCACAGCGTGGGGGTTACCGATGCCAATTTGGGGTGTTAATGACACTTTAGCTGTCACATCAAGTAGCAATATATATATAGATGCAATATATTACTCAAGTAGAATTGCCTCAGTATACAACCAACACCGTTGTACGTGCATCTGTTCATCTACTACCGACTCCTTTTAAGTAATGATAAATGTTGGTATTTTCCTCCCTCCTAAACTTACTTGACTATTATTGTATACGTAGAGCGATATAACTGGTAGCCAGAGCTTTGGCCGGTATGACGTCATAATTATACGTTATTTGATCAATTGAGCCTTTGTGATGATTATTTTCTATATATACTTGAGTATCTATATATTGAGCAATAGCTAGACGGGTTAGCCAGGTAAAAGAAAGTAAGTATGTATGTACGATGTAATTAGAAGCGTTCGTAGAGTAACATATCAAGTATCTAAATAAATGGAGATACTATTGATCTTTCTTCGTTTCAGCTTTTTTTTTTTTCGCGGCGCGGTACTTTCGCGAAAGATAGCCCTCTTCGGCTAACATTCGATCTTCCCCCCTTCGGAGCAAGCCTCTTCCCCTTCGGAATATTTTTATTTTTGTTTTTTATTTTATTTTTTTTTTTTTGTATACTATTTTGGAAGGAGAAAATGTCCTAATGAGTCGGAGTTGAGGTCTTCAAGGAAGTGCGACTTACAAGTGTGCAGTACCTGGTAATCCTCTAATACCGAACGAATATATATATCAATACTTAGTATACATAAAATCAAACTCAAAATACATTTTCTTTTTAAAATTTTGCAAAAAAAAAAAAAAAAAGCGTTTTGTCGTTGTTTCACTGATTATACAAGAAGGGTGGATGGACTTAGACCTGTTCTAGCAAAGAATTTTCTGGAAAGGAGTCGTAACATCTTATATCTTGTTATATCTCCCGACTTGCTTTTTCTATTTGAAAAAAGGCCATTTTTTTATTTTCTGTTACTTCCGAGAATTTCGCCCCAATCTTAAGGACGCTGTAGATAGTCATCGAATGATACTCAATAGGTAGCTTTTCTAGATCTGTTTACAGGCAGCACGGTATTAAAATTGTAAGGCTACGACTTTTGATTCTTTCGCCTTCTTTTTATAATAATATCCGTACCTCTCTACTCGGGGTACTTAAAGGGTTCCTTTTCAGCATTCCATCCATGCCCGACGCATTCAATCCAATATTAATAAATAATATATCGGAGGAGGTTCCGGCCTTCATATACTTATGTATATAAGAAATGGCTTTGTCTTTATTTATTGCACTCTCTGAAATAATAGGTGTAATAAAATATTATTATAACATAATATAGTAGTAGTAAAATATTCGAGTAAAAGATAAATAATAATACCACTCCTTTTTACACTTTATTCTTTCTTCCTTCTTCTTTCTTTTCCCTTACGTCTTGTACCTAAATTCCTTTTAGTTATCGAATTTTTTGGTTAGTTTATTTATTTATTTATCTATCTATTTATTTATTTGTCGATAATAATCTTCATTCAATCAATATTCTTCTGGCTACTTTTTTTGCTATTGGGTATTCAGAGATTCTGGAATTTCCTGATATATAAAAATTGCTAATTAATCTACTTAGGTATTTTATTTTATTTTTTTTTTTTTTTACTCGCCTTTTGCCTAACAAAATTTTTTTTTAATTTTCTATTTTACCGCTACTACTTATTCATTCATTTTTAAGCAAAAATACATTAGTAGCACTCACATCCCCCCTATTTTCTATTTTTCCCTTCTCTTTCTGTTCTCTTTATTCATCTACAACACTTCAACACCTTTGTCATCTCCAAATCCCCAACTGACATCAATCTCCCTCAGTTATAGTTAAGTTATTTACTCTTTTCTTGATTCTGGTAGGGTATATATTACAGGAGACATCATTCTGTCATAGGAAAACCAGAAAGAACCCCTGTTTGTCTCTCTTGAAGGAAGGCTCTAACTGCTTCTTTTTAGCCCTGGGCAAAAAGGAAGAAATATATATACAGTTCATAGTAAAGAATCAGGAAAAAGAAAAATATCATTATTTATTCTTAATACGAACACCAAAAATTCCACGTTTTACTCCCTAAAACTCGCACTCACACTCAAAACCTAGATTCACTCCGTACCTTAATCCTTCTTCCTTCCTTCCTCCTTCCTCTCCTTTTTCTCCTCTTCCCTCTCTTCCCCTTTAACAATCTCATACAACAGTAGCAACGAAAACCATGCTCGTAGAAGAGACGTTGGTTTGGCTCGCCGCCGCCCTATCAAGGATGAAGATGAGGCGGAGGTCGACGTTGAAGGCGATATCCAGATGACTCAGTTTCGGAGGATCTGGTATCTCCGAGGACGAGGATTTCGACGACGGCGAGAGCGATGCCACCTACAGCGACGAAGACACCGAGGAGCAAACGCGCGCTGAGCCCAATGGTAAACCGACCGAACGCGCTAGAGCAGAGCAGAAAGCAGCCGGTGTTGAGGCGGAAAGAGAGAACAACCATGCTATGATGAACGGGATACGTGCGATGATGATGCCCCCGGGTGGATTTCGCTGACTAGGGGAGGATGCCTCCACTGCTAACGCCAACGGTCGGAATCACGCCAAAGATCGCGACATTCGAAGAAAGCCAACCAGAGCGGACGCCAGAAACCTTCGAGAACGAACAGCAATGGAGCTGCTGACTTTCCCAAGCAGCAAGAAACGGCCGTGGAGCGGAGGCGTCGCGAGCACGAGGAATATCGGAGAACGCGATGCAGACCCAGCTTTCGTGCCAAATCGTGGTGCCTTCTTCATGCATGACCATGTACGCGGTGGCGGTGGCAAACGGTTTCCGGCCCTTTGGCAAGGCAAGGGTAGAGGTGGCGCCGCCGCGGTAGCTACGCAAAGGTACGTTCAAAACGAGCAATTTTTTCTTTTTCTTTTCTTTTTCTTTTTCTTTTTCTTTTTCTTTTTCTTTTCTTTCTTTTTTCTTTTTTCTTTTTCTTTCTTTTTCTTTTTCTTTTTTTTTTCTTCTTCCTTTTCTTTCCTTTTCCCTTTTTCTTCCTTACAAATACAGCAGGTCAAATGACAGCTGCTGCTGCTATAACTAGGATACTCACTCACCCATCTGTGTTCCATTAAATCTGAGTAGTAGCAACGCGGAGCGACTGAAATAACCTGGGAACACGACATGCACGAAGGGTTGCTTACACCGAAAGAGAGCGTGAAAAGGGTCAGGAAAAGGTCAGAGAAAGAAAATTGAGAAGGAGGAGAAGCCGCTTCCCGCAGCGGTCCGCTGTTAACACACAAGGACAACTACAGAAGGACGAAGCTTTGAGCTCCCAAACGCCGATCGAA
>AZLU01000203.1:0-74670 GCA_002224055.1 Pezizomycotina sp. ARF18
ACATAATGCAAAGGAATGACTTACTGGTAAAGAAGCCAAATCTGGTCGCCCACCAGTAAATCTTGTTTCTTCTTGATCACAACTGGCGACCTTGTGCTGTTGCTGCTGGGCTCTTCGAGCATTTTGGTTCCATTTATAGCGCACTGGATTCGAGATCTCCAATGTCGATTTTATCAGAGACTACAGTCCAGTTTTAATTTCTCTTGGAGCTCGCTCATCTTGCTCGTCGACGCGTCGATGTAGCGCTCCTCAGATTCACCCTGGCGTACGTTGCCCCCTCCTGATCTCTTTTCTGAGGACTCACCGAGGCATGGTGTAAATCGCACTCCGCAGCTTTTTCCTCCTCCGGAGTCCGCGTTTTTGGCCGCGCCGGTCACCGCACTTGACATAATTCCGCCATCGATCTCTGCAGTCCTCAGGCATCCGCTCGAGCTCTCGCCAATTTCCCTCACGCACTGCCTTTTTCTTCGAAGAGGTTTTCTCAGAGTATCGTCTTCTTTCCTGGGTCCATACACCTCTGGACTCGTACAGAATGGTACGTTCGCGAACATGTTTGTAGACTGATGCTTTTGACCGTTCGAAGGACGTGGCAACCGACTCCCAGAAGCTGTCTTTGGCGCGATTGTTGGCCCATACCCGCTTACACAATTCTCGTGGGTTAGAGGTGGATTATGCATTTCCCGGTATTGGACGAAAATGGTTTCGATCGCAGCGAGCTCCTCAGCGGTGATGTCCTTCCGAAGCGAGGCTTTTCCTGCTGCTTGAGTTGGCGGGTCGCGGTCGCCTCTTGATGCATTGTTTTTACTTGGCGGTTTCCTCGTATAGTGGTTGAGCTTCGAAAGAATTACTGACGCAATCATCATCCTCTTCAACTACAGCATACTCGGCCCGAATGAAGTCATCATCGAGATCCACCACTGGCCTCACGACGATTCTCTATGCTGATTGTGTGGGAGCCGGCTCCTGATAATCTAACGAACGCTTTGACAGCGTCCATCCCTTGTTACAGGATCGACCAGGCTATCGTCGACGACTGGCTTCTTGCGCTTTTCCTTGAGCGACGTTCGCCATTCTGAGTGGGTTCTTCTCGATCACTTCTGGCAATGGTGACGGGCGAGAAATTCTCGCGGAACGGCGTCAAGATTTGCTGGTCCGAGCGGTTAATCGATTGATGAAGGTTGAAGAAATCGGGCGGCGTATCGAAGGAGATATAATCCAACTCCGAAAAGCTTAATGGAGGCGACGCCGGTTCTTCATTTGTCGCTTCAGGTCGAGGAGCGTTCGTGCGGACTCCTGATCCACCTCCAAGGCTTTATTTTTGGATTTCTTACGTGATCGGTGTCTCCTGCTGCGTTTCTTCTCACGTTCGACGGCTCCTCCATTCTATTTCCCCTCCTGTAGCACCGTCTTTAATAGCTCATACAATAGTAATATATGCCGGTAGGGTAACTCCGTAACCAAAGAGTGTCTTACCCTAAAGTACAGCC
This sequence comes from Pezizomycotina sp. ARF18, assembly GCA_002224055.1. Taxonomy (NCBI): domain Eukaryota; kingdom Fungi; phylum Ascomycota; species Pezizomycotina sp. ARF18. Next base: position 1,488 of record AZLU01000203.1, read on the forward strand.
TATTAGGATTACTCAAATCCAGCCTGTACGTGGTGGTATATGGTATGTATACAAAGTGCATAAATTTATTGGCGATTCTTTGTATGCGTGGAATTCACACAAGGCTGTCAATAATAAAATTTTTTTAACCTTTGTAAAGTTTCTGCCGCACTTTAAATTTTTTTTTTTTTTTTTCTTTTGCGGGATCTAAAGTTCTTTTTTTGCTCGTTTATCAGATGGATTACTAAGCAGCTTTCAAGCTAAAGCTTTTGTTGTATCGCTTGCATCAAGCCTTCTGGCGACGGTGTTGATGCTACAGCATCCGGTTGAAAGCAACAGTCTTGACCAGATGTTCCACGTTGTAGGCCCTATCGTACATATCTTGTACGTCAGTGTCTTCTAGCTTACGCTTCTCATCCACGATTGCCATGGCTTCCTTCGCTCCAGACGCGAAAACACCACTATCCACCTCGTCTCTAGGTCCGGCTTCTGTCCTAGCTCGTCGCTCACCTGGTGCACCTCGTCCAGCGCATCGAGCACACCACGAAGCTCGTTTTGGAACTCTCTGTTCTGCCTCGACTCGTAGACCACTAGCTCTTTTACGGGTATGGCGGCATATGTGCGGCAAGGGTTTTCGGTATGGCATCCCTGCGGGTTTCGCCAACGAGGAAGAGCAGGCCTCGCGAGGATTTGTGGTCGTTTATTATGTATTCGGCTAGCGCAGCGCCGTTTCCAGATTCCGCGCCGAAGATATTTTCAAAGTCAAACCCCAAGTGCACGACGGCGGTCTTAGTCGCGGGACCCACGACGTAAACCTTTGAATTTCGGACTTGGGCTGCTCGGTCATCTATCCTTTTTTCGCACTACATGTCAGCTTCTTAAACAACAAAGGAGCTGTCTCAAAACAATCCCCTTGTTGTCCTTTTTTCATTTAATTTATTAGTTCGAAGTAAATCGAGGTATACCGTCCACGTCTTTCAGTACCTCGCCAAGGCTTCCACCGCCCGCTGAGAAGTAACAATTAAACCTCCATATCCCTCTTTCCGAGTGAGCTTCTTCTTTTGCGCCTATCTGGCCTGAAGTTATCACTTCTTGAAGTTCTTCTTTGTTTATGTAGTCGTACTCGAGCACTGGGACGAATATCGGATTGTAATGTGGTAACGACCGTATGAGGCTGTCGTAGCCATCATCTGCCGACTGCGTTTTCAGCAGAATGATTGGTAGACCTCACCATCGCTATTGAGCACCTAGATCTAAAGCTGCTTTCGTGGCCTTTTTGAACGGAATTTCGACATAAAAACAGGATGTCAAGAAAGATGATGAAAAGCTGAGACAACAGGTGTTCAATTTCCAAGCTTGCAGGCCGTGAAGCTTAATCCAAATAAGCAGTGTCGTAGGCGCGTGTCGTTGTTTTTCGGGTGCAATTGCGACCGCACGCTTCTCCCACCAAACATTTTTGCTACAGCTGGCCTCTTCACAAGCCAAAAAACTGAGTGTGGGTGTTCCACCACATATACCAGTTCCAGTTGATAGTATGCTATTGCTAACCACACTAAATAAAATAAATAAATAATTTTTATTTCCCTATTCTCTCTCTTTTTATAAGTATACTTATTTACTTATTTTCTACTTGAGCACGAGATCGATTATACAGCTGTACTTTTTGTTCTTTTCTTATCTATTTATATCTCCTTGTATATGCAGCAGTCTAGGTTCAATCTCTTGTCATAAAAGAGATTCCTCCTCTGAAATTTTCCCTGACTGGACCTTTCCCCTTCGTTGTATTCGCCAAAGCTCCCGAAAGAAACAAGTTAGCCAGAGCTTTTCCTACAGCTACCAACCATGTCTTATCAATATCCCGAAGGTCAGGGCCCGCCTCCGAGCATCAGGAACATCAGGAGGGACACGCTGGGGGGCCGCCGTCCCATTCTCACGCCGGAGGTCGATCGAAACGTGTATACGCAGCTCAACAGTACGACTTTGCGCAAGGACCGAATTCTGCTCTCGGTGGTCCGGGCGGAGGCTATCCTGGCCAATCACCTGTCCCAGACCAAGGTGGATTCCAGCCCGGCTACCAAGCTCCAGGCTTCCAACCCCAGGGCTACCAAACCGGCGGATACCAAGCTCCGAGTGCAGGCTTCAACGAGGTACCAGGATTCGCAGGAGCTTCGCAAGCCCCGGCGCTGGCGGCCAAGGCTATCAAGCTCCGGTTTCCAATCACCAGGCGGATACCAACCTCCAGCGGGGCAGTATGGACAACCTGCTCAGGTTATGATGTGAATCAGATGTCACAAGGGATGGCGGGGATGTCTCTTCACCAGCAGCATTCGTCGCAGGTTTGTTAATTCTATCCTACGGCATTTAGTATTTTATGCTGCATTCGAGCGCCTTTGAAGCTTTGTTTGCTAATCCGTAATGCGTTCTTTACTAGATAAACACTCTGCAGACTATCGATATGATGCAGCCGTTCAATGTCGCCGAACTGGATCTGCCGCCTCCCCAAATTATGCTTCCTCCCAATGTAAGGATTCTTATTTCACCCGCGAAAATCTACGAAAGAGGGATAGTTCGCTTGTTCTATATACTGATAAATTTCCTTTTATCAAACAGACCTCAGTCACACCTTCAGAAACTGCTAACTGCCCACCAAACTACATGAGGTGTACCCTAAACGCTATCCAACGAGTGGCTCGCTTCTAAAGAAGTCGCGGCTGCCACTCGCGCTCATTATTCAGCCATACAACGCTCTCCACGATGCTACAGCTCCTGTCCCTCTGATCTCGGATACCGTAATATCCAGGTGCCGTCGCTGCAGATCGTACATCAACCCGTTTGCAACATTTTTGGACCACGGCCACCGGTGGAGGTGCAATATTTGCAATCTGACCAACGACGTCCCTCAGGCATTCGACTGGGACCATATTGCGCAGAAGAGCACGGACAGATGGCAAAGAGCGGAGCTAAACTATGGAGTCGTCGAGTTCATAGCTCCGCAGGAGTACATGGTACGGCCTCCGCAGCCGTTGGTATACTTGTTCCTTTTGGATGTTAGCTATGCTGCCGTTACGAGTGGGCTTCTTGCTACTACCGCAAGAACGATTTTGGAGAGTTTAGACCGCATTCCGAACACGGACAAGCGGACGAGGCTTGGGTTCATTGGTGTCGACTCGTCACTCCACTTCTTCTCTGTTAACCCTGAGACGAATGAGCCTAGCATGCTCGTCGTCTCCGATCTCGAGGAACCATTCTTGCCGATCCCAACGGACCTGCTGATATCATTGGACGAAAGCCGTGAGGGTGTCGAAATTTTGCTTGGCAAACTCCAAGACATGTTCTCCACGACGCAGAACAGCATCTCCTGCATGGGTGCAGCGCTGAAGGCCGGTCACAAGATGATTTCTGCTATCGGAGGCAAGATTGTGGTCCTGACTGCTTCGCTGCGACGGTTGGTCCCGGTCGACTTGAAATGCGAGAGGATAAGAAGATGCTGGAACATCACGAGAATCATCTCTGCTACAGACCGGAAACTCGTTCTACAAGTCCTTTGCCGTCGAATGTTCAAAGTCGCAGGTTTCCGTTGATATGTTCCTGTTCTCATCGTCCTACAAGACGTGGCATCGTTATCGAATTTGCCACGGTATACTGGCGGGCAAACCTACTTCTACCCGGCTGGTCGGCGCCCGTTCGGAAGATGCTATTAAGTTTGCCAGGGAGTTTTCCGATCACTTGTCTGCCGAGATCGCCCTGGAAGCTGTCATACGTGTCCGGGCAACTACAGGGCTACGCATGAGCACGTTCTATGGAAACTTCTTCAACCGGTCTTCGGACCTCTGTGCGCTCCCAGCTTGCCCTCGCGATCAAGGTTACGTTGTCGAAGTGGCTATCGATGAGACTCTGGCAAGAATTTCGCCACCATGCAGACGGCTGTCCTTCATACGACCTGCAACGGCGAGCGGCGGATTAGAGTTATGACTCTTGCCCTGCCAACGACCAACAGCTTAGCAGAAGTCTACGCATCGGCGGATCAGGTTGCCATAACAACTTATTTCGCGCACAAGGCCGTCGAGAAAGCTCTCAGCTCTAAGCTCGAGGATGCGCGGAAGCTCTCTTGACAAAACTACAGGAGCTGCTCACTGTCTACAAAAAGGAACTGGTTGGCACGCATTCCGGCATGGGAGCAGGGCTTTCATTCTGCAATAACCTTCGCGGTCTTGCGGTGCTGTTCCTCGGCTGATGAAGCACGTGGTCTCAGGAAATCTGCCCAAATCCCTCCGACCTACGGTCCGCAGCTCTATGTCTGTTATCGACGCTGCCCGCGCCTCTCCTCATGCAGTACATACATCCGAAGTTCTACTCCCTCCACGACATGCCGGACAACTGCGGTCTTCCTGACCCGAACACGGGCGAGATCCTCCTCCCGCCGCCCATGAACCTCTCCTCGGAGCGTCTGCTACGGCACGGTCTATATCTGATCGATGACACGCAAACGCAATTCCTTTGGGTCGGCCGGGAAGCTGTTCCTGCGCTGATCAACGACGTTTTCGGCCTCCCATCCGTGGATCACATTAAGGTCGGCAAATCTACGATGCCGGTCATCGAGAACGAGTTCAACGAGCGGGTGAGGAACGTCATTGAGAAGAGCAGGGACCACAGCAACAAGAAGGTTGGGTGGATAACTGTTCCTAATCTCTACATTGTCCGTGAGATGGCGAACCGAGCCTGAGGCTTTGGGCCCAGACTCTTCTGATAGAGGATCGTCCGATGGTGGTGCTAGCATGGTGCAGATGATGGGACAGATCAGAGAAAAGGTACAGTGACTTCCGATTGGTGTTTATCTACACTTCGTGAGATCATCAGGTTGTACTGACTCAATTCTTTTATAGGTCAACTCTTAAGGAAAATTTGATATGAAATAGAGCAATATTCGTTCGTGTTGAAAAGAAAAAAAGGCGTTTTCATAGTTGGGTGCTAATGTAACTTATGTGGTTTTTTGCTGTCTCGTCAAGTGCAAATATAATTTATTCCCCCTTGGTTCTGCGAAAAAATATATCTTATTATTTATTATAGTCCGCAATGCCGTCTCGGAGACGATGTTGAAAAGAAATTAAGCCCATCTCGGAGATCAAGACGTTTCATACCGGAATACCGGACCCGCGCTGGGATAATTGTTTCCCCGATTGATATCAAAAACAAACCGGAAGCAATTTGAACTTTAAATCCCCTCCCGTACCGTCAAGATCACCCGAATCTTCTAATTAAACGTATAAAAAAAAAAAAAAAAAAAAAACTAGGCAAGCATTATTCTCCAAGCCAGGGATTACTATCTCGGAGGATAGAGTTGTAGATTTTTTGGCTTTTTTACGCCAGGATTTTCCTGTAACGTCGAGGAGTAAAAACTTGAAACGCCGCGCCGACGAAGAGTTTCAGAGCACTTCGCAATATATAACTCTCTCTCAAGTTTCCCTGGATATGGAATACATAAGCTATCACGATATCTAAAAGCAATATAAAGACCCTCCTGGGTACCCTGGAGAAATGGTGCGGTGTTAATATAATTTTTGTTTCGTTCCTTTTACAATTTGTTCGCGACTTGCTGTTGTAAATACTACTTAATTATTCTAACGGCCACCAACCATCTCAGCTCACCCAAACAATCTCATGCCAAAGCACTACCAACTTCTTCAACGAATAATAATAGCTATAACCGATTTCCGTCCGGGTTGACGCGGAATTGGCGACTTTCATTCAATCTTGTCTTTGCTATTTAAGGGTAAGGAACTCCGGTCGCATTTAATCGATGTACTATAGTAGCTAACAGAAACACAGAATCCCGTCGCTTTACGAACTTGCAAATAACGAATTTAACTTAGAACCTCTCATATATACAATATCATCGCAGCATCTGGCGTATACATCCTTCGCTTTGCATCACATCACCTCGCTGTAAATATCGCGGGTTGCATAAGTAGCGTCAACGGTTTCGACACAGAGCAATTCGAGTATTTAGTGTGGGAAAATACGAGTCCCGAGTCACGAGGGGTGAAAATTGAGCGAACGAGTAAGTCCAAGCTGAATTAGCGACAAATCTCCCCTATAACGCCCAAGCTACTTTAACTACCGCTGTTGCTACTATGATTGTATATACCCCTTGTCTTGTTTCGCCTCATTGGCTGTAGCCCGCAGTTGAGAACAAGTTGTAGTTAAAAGAAAGGGAACAAGCAAGAGCTTCAGACTCAGGCAAAGAGCATAGCGAAACAACCGCCAGGCCCCCGGAGGATATTTACGGGCTTCGAAAAAAAAAAAAAAAAAAAAAAAAAGTAAAATAAAATAAAATAGAGCTATAAAATTTTTTGTTAGTTTTTCTTTGGGGCATACATAAATTTTTTTTTCCATTTCTTTCCATTTCTTACCCCCTCGTCCGTTCATAAAATATACAGCGAATATACAGAGAGCTATCTATCGTCTTATCTAAAGATATAAATAGACCTCCCCGGCATTTTTTCGATCCTCCATTTTTCTTCTTTCTTCTCTGGCTCCGTGGATAGCTGATCGCATTGGACAGGAGACCTGCTCATAAGAATTTTACGTCAGAACATCTTGGAGCGGGGCTTCGAGCGATACAGCCTCTTCTTGTCTGCCTTCTTTTACCTTGGAGCAGAGTCGAAAGTTTTAATTGGTAAGGTCGCTCTTTAAGCGCGTATCTTTCCCCCGATTGCTTCCTTCGGTGTTTCATCTTTTATTTGTATTACTTCGTTGTCTTCTTTTTTATTTCTATAAATTCTTCAGAAGAAAATAGGAGAGAGACAGAGAGGAAGAGGAAGAGGAGGAGAAATCACTGTTCGCTGGGTGCTTTGCATCAGTTAAATTGGTCACTCCACCCCTCTCTTTTGCTCGTTCGTTTTTGGCTCGCTGTTCGTTTCTCACGTCTTGTTTCGACTCTCCTTCTTCGTTCCAGTCCAGTCCTTTCCTATTGTAAAAGATTTTTTTTCGCTATTCATTCCTTTTGTACTTTTGTTCTCTTATTCACGCCTTCTTTTTCGTGCCCGGAGCATTCGTTCTTTGTACCTTCTTGGTTTATATCTAAGCTCCTAGTTGAGCTAGGCGTATGTAAAACGTCATGCTAAATTTAAGCTCGAAACACCGACACAGTTGTTAATCCGAAATTTTGCTAACCCCTCAAGTTTAGTTGTCGAGTACTATCAAAATATTACACCCTTTCCTTCATTACCGTCTTTCCAGCGCTATCACGTTCACTCCATCCTTCAATCATTATTTGACAAGTTCCGTCGAGTTTCTGCTTAGATTACATATAGACTTTATTCTAGGTAATAAAGAATACGTTTATCTTGTATATCTCCAATTTCTCGAGTTTCTCTGGGCTAACGCCTGTCTTACGTTTAGCCTTTATTTGATATTATTTTCGCAATGTCTCGGCACGGATCAGCAAGCAGGAAGATCTCCTTCAACGTTAGTGACCAATATGAGATCCAAGATGTGGTTGGAGAGGGAGCTTACGGAGTAGTCTGGTATGTATAGGACGCTGTTATTCAGTTTCATAGCATTTATTGATAGTTTCAGAAGTTATCCGTTATGCTAATAATCTACGTACTACTTTCCCCTGTAACACAGCTCCGCTCTTCACAAGCCGTCCGGGCAGAAGGTTGCGATCAAGAAGATAACGCCTTTTGATCATTCCATGTTCTGCTTAAGGACGCTTCGTGAGATGAAGCTCCTGAGATATTTCAACCATGAGAACATCATTTCTATTCTGGATATCCAGAAGCCCAGGAACTACGAGTCCTTCACAGAGGTATATCTGATCCAGGTATGACCGCATCTACAGCTGATATTAATAGTCTCCCCAGCGTCTTGCTTCTCTCACGCCTTTCTATTTTCGAGAGCGCATGTCTAACATTCATAACTTTTGTCTTTCTTTCTTCTAGGAGCTCATGGAGACAGATATGCACCGTGTAATCCGAACTCAAGACCTCTCTGATGACCATTGCCAATATTTCATCTACCAGACGCTCAGAGCCCTAAAGGCTATGCACTCCGCCAACGTCCTGCATCGTGACCTGAAGCCATCTAACTTGCTCCTCAACGCTAATTGCGATCTGAAGGTTTGCGACTTTGGTCTTGCGAGAAGCGCTGCCAGCACCGAGGACAACTCTGGTTTCATGACAGAATACGTCGCCACGAGGTGGTATCGTGCTCCGGAAATTATGTTGACGTTTAAGGAATACACTAAGGCTATCGATGTCTGGAGTGTTGGGTGTATTCTGGCGGAAATGCTCAGCGGCAAACCTTTGTTCCCTGGAAAGGACTGTATGTGATATTCTCTTGATTTGGACTCGAGCAAGCGAAGCAAGAAATTTTGCTGACATTTTCCTTTCCTTGGAACAGACCACCACCAGCTCACCCTTATCTTGGACGTTCTTGGAACGCCAACAATGGAGGATTACTACGGCATCAAGTCCCGCCGCGCTAGGGAGTACATCCGCTCTCTACCTTTCAAGAAGCGGGTACCCTTCGCACAAATGTTCCCCAAGACCTCGCCGGCTGCCCTTGACCTGCTCGAGAAACTCCTCGCGTTCAACCCAGCGAAGCGTATTACTGTAGAGGACGCGCTTAAGCACCCGTACCTTGAGCCATACCACGACCCTGAGGACGAGCCTACCGCTCCGCCGATTCCCGACGAGTTCTTCGATTTCGACCGTAAGAAGGACGATTTGACGAAAGAGCAGCTGAAGAGTAGGTTATTCTCGCACCCATTACTATTTCGCTTTTATTACCCTCGAATATACAAGCTTGCTAACGAGACTTTCCTTCATTTTTTGAATAGTGCTGATCTACGAAGAGATAAACCGGGCTTAAGCGGATCTCGCATCGGCCAAACCTTTGAACGATGATCACTTTTTCGATACCATGCTATCTCTGTTTCTTGTTCCTACTTGCCTTTTGCCTTATATATTCCTCATTCTCTGCCTTCGCGCTCCTCCATTTCCCCTTCCTCCCCTCCATATTATACGGAGTTCATTTATTCGTTGAATATCCTTTTTTTTTTATGAGGAGTATTGTTAACTTCACGACGTGGGAAGTATAAAGGTCTCTTTCGAAACGATTTCTGTTATGTTTTCCTTTTACGTTTTTTTTCTTCCAAAGAAGAAACTGAAGCAGGTTTCTAAAAAAAAAAAAAAATTTTTTTTTAAAAAAATAATAAAAAAATAAAATAAAAATAAAACAAAATACTACCTTTTTTCTACTTACTTGAGAGATGAATACTCTTCGTAATATATATTGAGAGATTACCTGCCAGTGAGATTTGTTTCTACCGGTGAGCTATCTATAACTGCGAGTTTTGAAAAATGACGGTCCAACATGGTCGAGCGACTAATCCTACTTATATTTGATATTACAAACAATTTTGTTTCATTATTAATAGATACGGAGTACTCTGATATAAACATATTATTCAGAGCTATGAACCGGTCGCTGTGGCTAACATAAGGCTGTCGCTGTTTGTCGCCTTTTCGCACTTCCCGATGTTACTCGGTATAGTATTCTTCATGCAGGAGTAAGGATCCCGTTGGTGTTTTTATTGCTTTTTTTCCCGCTTCCCGAGGGTTTTGAGCACGCGACATGAAAGTAGTAATCAAAAAAAGCGAGGACTCGACCCATAGAATTTTTAGGCAAGCGAAAAAAAAAAAAAAAAAAAAAAAAATTCCAGGAATATTTTGACCGCCTTTATTTATTTATTTTTTTATTTTTTTATTTTTTTTGTTTGTTTTTCTTTTCTTTTCTGGGCAGACGACCAAAGCTGATGCACTTACTGCCTGTTCGTCATGAGGCTCATCCGACAGGATCTTACGACGATCTCGACGTATCACCATCCTAACAAGGGTGATAGGAAAGATGAACGCTGTTCCAAGGCTAGTTTCGTTTTCTTATTTATTTTCTATTTTTTTTTTCTCTCCTTCTTCCTTTCTTTATTTATTATCTTGACGTAGGAAATGATTGCGAATCGTGATACTTCTTTGTTATAATATGCGTTTTGTTTCCTTTTTTTCTTCTTCCTTCATTGTTCCTTATGTTGAAACGAAAACTTGCTGATACACAGCCATCGAATAGGTTCATTATTATTGATTTATCCTCTTTTCTCTTTCTTTCTTAGTGAAAAGCTGTGTGTTGATACGAAAAACCCCATATACTCCCATCAACTGATAATATTTTTTCCCCCATCGCATGCATTTTTGTTTGCAGAGAGACGAGACAACTTTCTATAAGGACGTCAAATCATTTTTATTCCTTCAATTCTTTTTCCTCCTTTGAAGTTGTGCTCATATATTCAGCAAGTTTTCCTAATTTCTCTTTTTTTTTTTTTTTTTTTTCTCCCCTCTACACTTACATACCCGCGGAACATCTGAGCATCTAGGCGTCCTCACGTAGGAAGAGCAGTGTAGTAATAAACACAGCCTTATGACTCCTCCATAGTGTCAACGTGATATACGAACGAATAAATACAATTACTTGCCCTATATTCTTTCTTCCAAATCCTCCTTTCTGTTTCTATATCAGATCATAAGCCAGACATAATTTTGTTCACGCTTAAGACAGGTTTCTTAAAGACTTGGCGGGTGCCGTCTTGACAAAAAGGTAAGGGAACTCGAAGCTATCGAAAGAAAGAAGCAAAGAGAGGATATTTCCCTAGATCCCGCGCTACATGAGGAAATGGTTCACTGGCCACCAGCCTTATATCATGCAGGCACATCATTCTATAGGACTTTGGTTCCTCCTGGTCCTTTTTGAAATTTATAAAAGAGAACCAACTCTTCCCGTTCACTCTTGAACAATGAGCGGTAACAGATCAAGAACTTGGCAACACGACGACCGTCCTCAAGGTGGAGACAGCAGTTGGTAGTGATGAGTCGCAATCAGTTAGCAGACGCGATACAGGCCGTTGCGGCCGCAAACCGAGATGGGTTAGCTGGAGGAGGGCCCGACAGTGCTCTGCCGTACGAAAACCACACGCCGTCGCGTAAGAGTAGCACGGCTGCGTCGAGTCGGTACGATCATTATTACAACAACTCGCACACGCCGGACTCGTTAAGGCAGATGTTTCGCGATGCGCCGTTTAATTTCAATAATCCAAACAACCAGCCGAAGAAAAGGGCTTTGATGCCCGGTAAAGGAAAGGATTGGAAGGATAAGAAGGGTGGCGATGTCCCCTGGAAAGCCACATTTTGCGGCAGGGACAATAAAAGAAAAAAAGGGCCATGGTGATAGAGTACATCCGCTCCGACGTGGAAGAAGACGGGAAAAGGGTCACGCAAATGGAAGCCAAGGTACGCGAAATCGGAGCCATGGTCGAGCTCGAAGCGGTAGCCAGCGTCGACAGGAAGGAAGGCACGATACTGCGGGTCTACCACGTACAAAATTTCCCCGAAGCGATATCTTTCCTCATGGAAAAATACAAGATGAACAACCGCAGCGTGGGCTGGCGGGTATCAAGGAGTGGCTTTACCACCGCGCACCCGAGCGGAGGGCCAACAAGCCGGTCCCCATGGCTCACGCTTTTCCGAAAATCGTCACGACGGGAGTCAGCAAGGCGGCTTGGAGTATGGATGTGATGAAGACCTACCCTGTTGACTATAGGGACGACAGCACTCGTAGGTACAGGCACCAGGAAGCCAAGATCGCGGAGCTCAACGGTTACTTTGATGACGACGAAACGTCAAAGTGGACGCCTGATGACCCTGGAAGGAAGGGCCCAGCCAGAGCCTGCCGCATCCTCCAGCATCCACATCAGATACGGCGCAGTCACCCAGCTTGCGCAGCATGTGAAGGATGTATACTCCCAACGACTGTCCTGTTACGTTCAGTGGGTAAACGACGCCGAAGGGAACTCGACTCGCCACGGGTCGCCATTCGTAGGAGCGCCAAGCGGCGACAGGCCTCCGACGTTACGGATCTCGGTAACACAATAATCATTTTTGACAACTCCGAATCGTTGTCAATTGACGATACAATCATACCCGCTCACGGTGAGGAAGAAAGGCTCTGGAGGGGTCCAGGAACGTCAAGATACACTCCCGAGGACGACGAAGACGAAAATGACGAAGTAGGAGCGAACGGAGAAGGAGCTAAAACCGACAAGAGATCTCACGACCAGAAATATTCCGTCGACTACATGCACAAAATAATCGAGACGATTTTCCAGGCTGTGGGGAAATGCTGGGAGGTAACTTTAGAGGCTAGTTGGTAAGCAACGGCTTTTTCTATACACCATCTCACCCATAAGAAGATCAGACGGCTAAGTCATCCTATGCGAGGCTTTTAGGGACCACGTCTCGATTTTACAAGACAGAATTTACGCCCAGCCAGCCGATGAGAGCCGAGCCGGAGAAATGTTTCGAGACAGCAGCCTGTGGTTAGCACTTTCGAAACTTATGACATATCACAGAGACTGCCTTGAGGATGTTCAGGAAGCACTAGGTAACTTTAGAGAGGAAGATCAGTCCGGCGAGAATGGTACCCGACAAACTTACGACTGGTTGGCTACTCCGTTGGCTATCTTCGACCGCAGTAAGCGCCACATCAAAGATATTAGAGAAATAATGAGTGATTTACTGGTAAAGAGTAATATATATATATTACGCTATTTCTTTTTGATTGAATGAACTTACTGATTCTAGTTTTTTTGTTTACCCTGTTGCTGCGCGGACCGTCCCCTGGCTCCTTCACGATGCTCCTGTCATCTTTGAAAACAAAGTGGATGGTTATATTAACAATGACTTGATTACCTCGAGCGATAAATTACAAGATCTCTTGTATAAAAGCGTTGGAATACGCGACAGTCGAGCGTCCCTGATACTCTCAGAGTCCATGTGGAGGTTGAGTTGGATCGTAAGTCGCTTTCTGAGAGAAATTTTTAAAATGGACCGACTTTGGTGATACTTGGATATAGAGTTGTGATAACATACTAATGATCTTTCTCTCTTTCTCTCCCAAACAGACATTCATCTTCTTACCTTTGACGGCCGTGGCAGGAAGTATGGGAATCCATGATTTGCATAGGCAGTTTAATATGCAATAAGACTGAGCAGTCGCTAACATTACTCTTACGATATTATAGTCTTCGGAATGAACGTCGACTCGCTTAAAGACAACCCCCTAGCTGGTATTACGCAGCTAGCTCCCTTGGAGCTCTTGTAAGTATACATACGATCTCGTCCGTTGATTGCTTACTGGAAAAAAAGGGAGAGATAAGAAATAACTAACTCGCTTTTTTCTACACGTTTTAAGTTCGGGGTTTGGTTATTTTGGTACGTCTTCAAACACAAGCTCACGAAGGATCGACGGTCTTTTACGACGCGCGGCAACTACGAACGCCTATTCCAGGAACTTAGTCGGACGAACGCCGATCTTTGGTCCACACACGGCCCTCGCGTCGTTAAACCAAAGGGTTTCTTTTCTTCCATTAAGTGGAAATTGATGGTCAGGTGGACTAAAAACAAAGCGCTATCTAAAACTCCCGATCTCGACGATGATAGTCAATGGACTCGGGCCAAAAAGCATCTGATAAAGCGTTGGACATCAACTGTAAAATTTGAGCACATTCGAACGACCTCTTCACGTGGGAGAAAGGCGCAGAAGATGGTTACCACGGCCTTGACCAAAGCCACGACCACAGTCACTCTCGGAGGACGCGAGCATGCGTACTTCCTCTACCCGGCTCGGGAACGCCGCGATCAGTTTTATGGACCCTCTGTGGGTCCACCCCTGTCAAGGCTTACACCGAACCTATCCATGGTAACCCTGGAAATATTAGCCAGATATCGCTCAATAACACCAGCGAGAAGGACACCACCGACTCTAAGGATTCAACCGTGAGAACTTCTACGCCACCCCTTCGTCGGACGAACAGCAGAGGTCCAGCACCTTCCCGACGGAGAACTTCACCGACGTCGGCGGCGGCATACAAGCCGACAAGCCTGAGGATTTAGCCTACGAGCAGTCCAGCTCGCTTAACGTCGGCGGAGGAGGAGCGTCCTCGGGATTCCGCAGGAAGCTGAAGAGGGTCGACACGGACCGCGCGCGCCAGTTTGCCATGGCGGCGGTGGATACGTCCGCCTCCCGCCGCTCACCGGCGCAGAAGATTTACAACCACTTTGGAAATTTCAGGCCTCGGGGCAGCGTACGGGAAGCAGCAATAACGCTAATGAGGATTCGTCTTCTGGTGCTTCGGCGACGAGGGCACAGACTGTGCCGGCGCCACCTATGTCGGGCGACAGCGATGATCTTTACTCTGTTAGTCCGGAAGATGTCCGGCCGCCTCAACAGCAGCAACAACAGGCACAGAGGGAAAGGTTAGCAGGAGGAATACGGGAAGCAGCGTACGGTTCGCCGACGAGGCGCAGGCGGGAGACGAAGGGAGCATCAGCCCAGTGGGCAATCGTCTACGGCGCAGACGCCATCTTCCGAAACACCAGTCAGTGCTGGCGGTGGTGGATTCGGCGCGGATATTAGGACGTTCCTGTCGAGGATACCCTCCCCGATAGCGGAGGCGGACAGCATCAAGAAGACCTCTTAGGAGGAAACACGCCCCGAAACGGCCAATAAATCTGATTTGACCGCGGTCAAAAATCATTTAATAGCGATAGCGACGTCGGGACGCGTATTACCTTATAAATAGGTTGTGTTTTTCGTTTTGGTCTTGTTTATGTCATATTGAGGGGTTTTTTAAGGCAGCAAATTGTTTTCAACGTGGTCCTGCTTCTCATCTTCTTTCCCTCCTACTCATATTCTTTAGCCTGAATATTTCATGCTTGGGAGCATTTGGACGGGTATACTGCATGTATCGCCATATTTTCTTAAATTTTTTTCTCTTGATCCCTTCACGAACTCGATCAGTTACGGAGCAATTGTAAGATCGGAGAACAGCGTTTTTTTTTTTTTTTTCATCTACATATATAAGTTTAAAACTATTATACTCGTGTACACTTAGGACGGAAACCGAAATGAATGAATAATGAATGTCTATATACTTAACTACCTAGGTAGCTCATAATATAAAGTCAGCTTATAATGATACCTCTTAAATCATAACGGCATTTGCTAAATGGTGAACTTCTAAATATTTTACTAACCCCCTTAGCTTTATAAGCACGTATTTTTCTTATATTGATATATAGATGCTTAATAGACGGTAAATCGTAGATGTAGAGGAAGGTGTAAAGTCAAAGGTAAAGGTAGAAGCAGAGGCAGAGGCAGAGGCAGAGGCAGAGGCAGAGGTAAAGGCAGGGGCAGAGGCGGGCAGGCAGGCGCAGATTCACGTGGGTATAAGAATAGCGCGGGTCAATGTCAAGCTGTGTAGAGTGTCTAGGTGAAGGGAGGTATGTACTGCCTCTGCCTCTGCTTCTACCTTTACCTTTGACTTTACACCTTCCTCTACATCTACGATTTAGCGTTTATTAAGGGAAGAAATAATATATATATATATATATCACCATTTTACGGGAATGAGATCAACTCTTATAGTTATTAAACGCTCTCCCTTAGCTAGACGAGACCTATATGTAAATTAACGGAGAAAAGTCTTTATATTCGAAGATAGCGCTACCGTATACACAGACTACATTCGTTTGGCGCTCCTTATTTGAGAGATTTCTTCTATACGTTCTCTGTCCATCACGATCCCCCTTCCATCACCAGCCTTGCCGTATATTCTAGTTCGAACTCCATAGTATTATAGTAATATAACATTTTACATAATTAACTCTGTAATAACGGAATTGAAAATTGGTTGAATAAGGCTACGTTGCATAGGAAGGAGGAGGAGGAGGAGGAGGCGTTAAGTCGGATATATATAGTTTTATCTATTTATTTATATTTAATAATGTTTAAGGCTATTGACGGTCGACGGCATAAATGGACAAGGAATTTTGATTTGGACTTGGCTCGAAAAACCTTGTGTAACGTGAACGGTTTATAGTACGATATTGGCTATTACAGAAAGCAGAGGGTAGAAGATTTCGTATCCGTGTTTCAATATTTACCTGACACCCCCAACGGACCGCGTCGAAATTGCATTATCATCATGGTATTATGTACTTTTCATTACATGTATTGGTCTATAGCTAGAGAATATTCCATGGAACGGCTTCTCGGCCTGGCTACTGTTATCTCTAGATATACTGGGTAGTCGTTCATCGCTTCCTGTTCCTCCCTTCGTAAGTTCTTCCTCCTAACACCCATAGGCAGCTTCTTCAGTTTCAGTATCCCATAGCTCAGCAGCCTATAGCAAACGGTACAGATTACTAATCCTATAATATTAAGCTTAGGATCGTACCGGTACCCAAACATCCTCAATGCTTCCTCTCCCGTCGAGAACGGACACCGTCCGAATACCTTCTGGCTATCATCACATGTGAACTTCACACCCTCGAACGCGTACGGTAGCATGTTACCGACAGCATACTTCAACGGGGACAGGTAATTAAACGCCCGCAGGACGGGTGGGATGTGTAGCGACATGATACCCGCCATAAACATACCCGGACAACACCGTCGAAGTAGCGTTCACTGCAAAGCCCGTGTGCGAGACGAGCGTGTTGAAGACTATACCCAGACTCTCACCGCAGGAAGTTACGCAGAACGCGTTGAGCGCTACGACGAAGAACATCCGCACTGTTCGCGGCAAACCTACTGCGAAAGTCGCGAGAATGGAATACAGTAGTGCGGAAATGACTTCGAAGGTACTTCGTTAGCCGTATATGAAGGATAAATGCTTCGACGGAGTATGCCCGGTCGTCGTATTCACGGTAGAATACGTCGCGCTCGAAGGGGTATAGTGCGGTGTTTTGCAGCAGGCCAACGAAGTACAGCGGAAGAATCTGCTGGATGAAGCCGAGCCTGTTCTGCAGAGAATAATAGTCGTGCTTCAGAGGTGCGTACCAACTGATAGGATAATTCCTAACCCGAGAACTTGGAAGATGCGGCTATTATTAGATCTGGTTGGCGGAATAGGTTTATCATTGACTGTGAGTTAGATGGGAAAAGCAACGCGGAGCGGCGCCATGTCCCGTCTCATTCTTCCAAGTTCGGCGGGCATGTTTATTATCTCTGGCTATTATTATTGATAACGTCGGATGGAGGCTTTATGCATCTATCAGAGATTTAACTTTCTCTTGGTACGCTCCTCTCTACGTGCGTTCTGCAAATCGACGGTGACTAGGTCCAGCGCAAAGTCCGCCGGGTTCGTATTGGCAGGGCATTCATGTCTAAATTTGAAAATACGAGAGCATGCTTTTTGAAGGTCCGCTGTAGACAACTGACCCACCTCGCGCCAAAACAAGAAGATTATCGAAGAGGTTGAACAAATCCGAACGACTCTGGTGTATGGTACAGATTACTGTCCGGCCTTCGTCAGCGAGGCCACGGAGTACGGCAACAATAGACGCCGCGGTGAACGCATCCAGACCGCTCGTCGGTTCGTCGAGCATTAAAACACGCGGTTCCGTGAGAATCTGTACCGCAATCGTAACACGCCTCTTTTCTCCACCGCTGATACCCTTCTTGAACTCGCTGCCAATGACGGTATCTGCGCAATCTTTCAATCCAGTTTTGAGGATGACTTCCTCTTTGCCCTACGATTCTTTTCAGCCTTGACATCCAAGTCGGTAACCGTAAACGGCAGCAAATCTAAGTGTCTCCCGAACAGTTAAGGATCTAACAAGGCATCGTCGTCCTGCGTCACGTAAGACGTCAGAGCCCTGGCGACAGGATCAGAAGGTACGGCCCGTTAAACCGCATGTTGCCCGACTGTCTATACCGCATTAGCAGGGAGCTGTGTAGTCGTTGTGCCATAAGATTTAACAAGCTACTCTTCCCGCTACCCGAGCCCGATGATGACATTAATCTGCCAGCTTCGAATTTTGTTGTTACCACCTTTCAGAATTTCGAGATCCAGTGTTTTCCCTAGCAAATTATGCTTCGTAACCCAAGCTTGTAATCGTCAAGGCTGACATCGATAGCTGTTTTCCTATCATAGACGTTCTCCTGCATTTTTCTTCCCAGCGGAGCGGTCATCGGAGCTAGGTCGGCGCTTCGACATGTGGACGTCGACTGTCCGTACTGCAGCAAAAACCCAGCAACGATATAATACCCAACAGCCCAGCCGACCAAGGCGATAATCGGGGCCGCTAGAAATTCCCTCCGAAGCCCGCATTCTCAAGTATAAAATCACCCTGTACGCTTTACAAGCTGGATCTCTTCGGCCCCCCGGATTCTTATTTGGACAATCGTAAAGCTTCCTTGAACTCGTTCGTCAGGAACGCGCCGAAGTATAGTACACGTAGGAGATGTACTTCGTCCACTTCACATATATTGGTAACGTGTTCGGCTGCAAAAGTATCGCACGCGATGCTCTGCAGTGTGAAATTCAGATTACAAACTAACGAAGCGTTTGCAAAATTGCGTGATATGGCGATCGATAGCATCGCGAAGCAGACTGCGATGAATTGGCCTAGTAGGACTAGTATGAAGAAAATGAAAATGTTCCGGCATCGTTTCGGAAGCCAATCATGAAGTAGAAGATCGTCGAGAAGATTAAAGGGACAGGAATGTCTTCTATTAGTCGAGCTAGGCGGCGACTAGAAGGAAACCGAGTACGCTGACAACACCTGTTTAATCGTTAGTCTTAACACTAATATCGTGATTATAGAAAGAAAGGTACATACCTCATTATGCTCTCTATCGAAAACAGAAATCTCGACGTTCGATAACCGCCACGTCTCGTACAACAGAATTAAATAGCCCTGCAACGCTGCAGCCGTATACAGTGCTCCCTGCGGGATTTATGCCCTGAATATTACCCGGAATGTGGTAGTAAACCCAACCCGTCAAGATTCCCATAGCAACAGCTTCAAATATGCTTCCCGAAATTCCGTAGGGATCACGCAGCGTCATCTTGAAGGCTCGCCGGGTAAGTACTGCTACCCTCCCTATAAACGGCGCCGAGTTACCGCTAGAGCCACAGCGGCCACCTTTTAGGATGAACTGTCTGGAGATTTTGGTAATATCACGTCTTTGCTAAACGTTCCCTGGACCGCTCCCGCCACGACACTGTGAGAGCCTCGACTTGCGCGAGGGATGCTTCCTCCGCTTCGGGAGTCCGGGAGTCAATGGCGGACTCATCGATGAGGAAATCGGCTGGATTGACGTGGCTGGGGCTTATAACCCATAGCGGCAAAATAAGGAGAGCGTCAGCCTGCGGCCCGCTGTACAGCGGTTGGCCACGGCTCAAGAGGATTATGCGGTCGAAAAGGTTCCATATTTCTGTTCGCGGTTGGTGAACTGGAACTTAAGGTTAGTTTAATATATCCTATTTTGCAGCTATATTTGGAGTGGCATACTTGTTGTTATTATTGTCCTTCCTTTCTTCGCTAGATTCTTCAGCGTCTTTACGAGCTGATGTGCGCTCGTAGAATCGAGACCGGTGTTGGTTCATCCAAAAACAGAACGAAGGATTCGCTAGTAGCTGCACGCCAATCGAAACCTTCTCTTCTCGCCGCCGCTGCAACCTTTATGTGCGTTGGTCACGATTCTTGTATCGGCGCACTCTTTCAGTCCTAATTCGAGGATAACTTCCTCGACGACCCGTCTCCTCTCGTGGTGCGTTGTACTTGACGATAATCGGAGGTCCGCTGCTACGTTAATGTTTCACGGACGGTTAAAGACGGTATTAAGATGTCCTGCTGCATTACGTATGCTGTGCGGACGTTCTTCGGAGACGTCCTGCCGTTGAAAGTGACGGCGCCGGTTATAGACATGTTCTTGCCACGCATCCGTTGGGACATGACGTTTAACATTGAGGTCTAACAATATTTGATATGTTAGAACCATGTCAAGGGATATCTAAATGACCCTTCGCTTTCAGATGCTAGGAACTGGAAGCTTTTCTTACCTTTCCGGACCCGGATGCTCCTAGTAGGGCACAAAGTTCTGTTATAAATGACGTATTTAGATCATTGGTCAATATATCAATATGAGATATTTCTCCATCAATATCGCCAATAAGATATTCAATACTTACGACCACTCGGCATATCAGCGCTAATATCGCTGAGGATTCTGACGACTTCTCCATGATCATCTCCTTCTTTCCAGGAACAATCTGTTCAATAGCGACGGACCCGCACGCAAGTTACACTTAGGTTCCTAACTGTGACATCCACAGGATCGACCGGCCTAAACGACAATTCGTTCCCTTGGTATTCGGACATCATCATCTTCCTCCTTTCCTTCCGTACTCGTCGCCGCTCTCGGCATCTGTATCTTCTTCTCGGCCGATAGGTGCGGCGGTGAGACCCTTTTCGATATCGACCTTATTTGCTATCTCGGCGTGCTTGATGTAAAACTGGATATCACATCTTCGAGGGCCTTTTCATTAAGGTTTGATTTTTCTTCTTGTTGCTCGCCGTATAATTGCGCGAGCTTTTGTTTTCGTCCATTGTATATTAGAGGGCAAGATTGCAAAGAGGCACGGTCCCTTTTTTGATAATCTTTTCGGCTTAATGTGTGCTACCCGATCGTACCGAAAACAACGCCTGAAGATATACTGTATGCTGTGCCTCTCCACGGATTTGATGATATATATACAAAAAGGCTCGAGAACGTCAAGAAGAATGAGACGGCGGTCTGTTATTTATCACGATTCATGAAGAATGAACTGCTACTAATAAACGGTTGCACCGTTGCAGCGCATGGAAAAGGGTTTATTTGGGGAAGAGCACTCCTGTCGCAATCGTATTACGATTCCGTATCAAGATAAACGTATAAACTGAGCTGTTAACATGGGAACTAAGAAAAAGAAGCTGGTGACAACAACGAAACAGAACTCTCGAACACAAGACAATTGCTCGCCCTTGTTCGGTCCCAGTCAGCCGCTTGGGATTGACATGACTTTTAAGAAAAGAATGGAGGAAAATGGAATTAGGCGGAAATGATTTCAAGTCAATTTGCATAAGTATTATAGCGTGGGGAATATTCGATCCATACTGACAACAGTTCGAATGTGTGATCGATAATCGGGAGGTGTCGGTCAAACGGCATGAACGAGAGTGGATAAGTGGGCAAAGGCATGTGGGTCCACAGGGAACTTCGATATATCTCATCGTATTCTAAAACAGGCAAAACGCGAAGACCGCTCTTGCCCTCTCTTGCTCCGAAGAACGCTTGCTCAGTTATCAAGATGGATAAATAGGAAGGTGTAGAATAAAATAGAGATATATGCAGGTGTTCTATGTGAAGGGGAAAGCATAGGAGTTCTTGTAGTTATTTACTTAAGATTGTCAATATATACTGCATTCCCGAAACTCTTTCGTTAAATTAAACATTTGTCGCGGAACTATCGTTACGCGTTAAGTCGTGTAACTCTTTAGAAAGACTGAATATAAATCTTTTTTGTTGAATTAGAAGATATAGATATCTCCATTTGTATAGTCTATACATTAATATACACATGGAAAATTGGCATTCTGAATCGTCTAATAAAGAATTGAATCTTGAAAATTCAAACCCAAAAATCGATATATTGCCACAGTGCGCATTTGGATCGGTTGCACGCGGTTCAAAACGATACATGGACGTTGACTTTAGTGTCACAAGCTTGAAGGACGGGTAGATAGAAACTCTAGTACTAGTGTAAATATAAGCTAAATTTAATAACTAGCCGATCATAATAAAGGGTCTCAGACCTTCCGCCTATGCTAGTATTCCTTCTCTAACGAAAGATCGACTTTTCGCTTCTAGAACGAATGTCAAGAGGTTTCAAGAAGAGAACTCTCAGCCCTTTCTAGACTGTTGCAGATTCATACGGATAGATATATTTTACATAAGTGCAGATATGTGGAGTTAAGCCTCTTAGTTTTACATGTAATATCGCTCGCAGTTGTATATCTTTCGCGCGAAGATGTCTTACAGGATTATATATGTCCTTCTCATTAAAATGGTATAGAGAGGTTTGAAGGCTGAATGAATATTTGACGTATAACAGTCGACGAGGCTCTCGTTAGATATAAATTATCGAATGCAGTGTATACTATGGATGGATGTATATAATTATGATCAACGAAAGGCTGAAATACTGATACGTCTTGAAAAGCCTTCATTCGCTACGCTATTTGTGGAGGGGTAAACTTGTTACCTGCTGAGGGTTCGTTAAGTTCCCCAATAATGGTGGACTCACAACCAAAAGTCACAAGCCCTATGTGAGGCCGAACGATGCTAACAATTGCGGGGCCCATCTAGGGCGAAGCTAAATCCTCTTGCGAGACTATCCTGATTTCTCACGATTACGATATTATTTGAATTCTCGGAGACTATCTGGTCAAGAAAACAGTATTTATATCGATTTTCAAGGCCATGAACTTTTTATATATTTTGCATCTAACTATTACGCTAGTAAATATTAAGTACGTTTAACGAATTGCAACGAGGCAAAATAAGTAATCATTTATAAAAAAAAAAGAGTCGTATATGTCCGTCAAATGCTGAGACAAATCATAATTGCGTGAATTCGTAAAAAAGAAAAAGAAAACCCTTGACTGATGGAACCAATGAAGGCTGGAAACGATGCAATATGCAAAGAACATTTCAGGGATCGAAAGTCAAAAGTCAAGAAAAAAAAAAACTACAACTCGCTTATTTTTTGAAACTTTTTTTGGTGTAAATGCATTGAGGGTTAGGCAAATGGAGAAATTGGACGTGAGTGGGTGTGCTCGGAAAATAAGTCATGTGTTCCAATGGAATTATAATTATATAAAAGAAGATCTTTATACATGTGATTATTGCCTTGAATTTCCAAAATTGGCCTTTTGAAGAAAAAAGATGGTAGGTAGATGGATTATACTTATGTATTTGGTATTGGTAAAAAAAATCCGATACTATGGAAAATGCTCTGGTATGGTATGTCATGATATTGGTATAATACTTACTGGAAGATGCTGAAATTCTGTGACGATATCAAAAAAAGTAGAACTCCTAACTAATTGCTTCTGGGCTAAAGTAAAGAAGATACCACGAGGGAGAGATAAAAAGGTGTACATGAGGAGGGTATATTCGCGGTACTTTAAGAACATATTTGTCTTGTCAATGACACTGTCATTGAGGGGGACTGGGTGGTAAAGATGACAAGAGTGTATAGGAGCGAACACCGCAAAAAAAGAAAAAGGCTTAAGACAGTACATCTATAATGCAAGAATGTACAAAGGAGATAAAAGAGAGCGAATATAATGAAGTCGGACGATGTGAGATATATACAAGATGTGGGGCTTGGTGATGCGAGATGAAGGCTTTGGCATTGTTAAACAATGGCAGGTGATGAATAAAAGGAGTAAAACGAAAATCCCAAGGACGAGGCTGTTGCAGTGAAAAAAAAAAAAAAAAAAAAAAAAAAACGCCGTAACAATCTTTAAAAAGGAAAAAACTCCGTCCAATATATATCAAAAAATATCGAGCAATTGCTAAAACCGATTATGTGACGAATATAAGGCTGAACAGCGATAATTAAAACGTGAGAAAGTATATAGGTAAGATGTACAAGATTCAAGATGGCAGAGAGAGTGGGGGATATAGAGTCGATTTGAAAGGCTTAGGAGACGACTGTCTGCATGTCTGGGTATCGGGTGTGGTGCACGCCCTTGGAATCAGGGTAGACCCTTTCAACAAAGACGAATCCCGTCTTGACCTTGGTCTGTTGGATGACAGGATAAAGTTCGCATAGATCCTGCTGATCGTCGTACTCAATGATGGTGGACTCCGCCCCAGCAGCCTCCTCTTCCTCCTCTTCGGTGTCGGATGCGGTGTCGAGGTCGGAATAGTAAGGGTATTCGGGGTTCTCGTCTCTCCTCGTCGTCTCCGTGCATCTCGCGGGACACGACGGCCTTGGCATCGCGCATGGCAGAGTCGAGCTCCTTCAGGGCAAGGTAGCCCGTGCTGTAGTCGATATCTTGGAGCATCATCCGCTCGGTGGTGTTGATAGCCCAGAGGGGGAAGCGATCCTCGAGGATCTCATCACACCAGAAAGAGTTGCTCAGGGCATTGTCGTAAGTGAACTTGACAGCGATGACAAGCGCACAGACGGCGATGAGCTCAGGGCGCTCATCCTTCTGGTACTCGTTGTAGAGCACCTGTCTCCACCTCAAGGGGAAGGTGCGAGAGAGCGAATCGAGAACGCAGCCGGCTAGAGCTACTGTTCCGATTTCCAAAAAGTTGCTGGCACGGACCAGGATTGACAAAATGAACCATTTTGTCGAGGAATTCTGCAGGCCTTGGATGGAATCAAATCATTGAGGTATTTTGCACGACCTGGAGCGGGAGTATAAATATTAGCGAAATTAAACCACTAAGAATGTACAACGACTTCTTCGGGCGAGAGAAGAAAAACAAAAAAAAAATGTGGAGAATTATATTGACTTACCACGCAGTTCAGGTTCCGCATGTGATCTACGGTAACTTCAGGGAAGCACGAATCGAGAGGGAACTCATCCTCATGGACCCCGGTGGAGTTGGGAGGTTTGAAAGCGCTTTGAAAGCGACGGGTTGTCCCTTCTTCATGGGAACGTTGCTACCCCTTGAGAACTTGAACGGGGCGAGTCCGTGTAGTGATGGGGGTTCGCCAGGAGCGGCGTGCTAAAGGGGATGGGGGAATATGGCTCATGTATTCAAGGCAAGCGAGGTCCGTAAACCCTTCGAGATTCAGCTTGGGCTTTTGTTGCTGCTTCTGGGGTTTGCTGTTCGCGTTGTGAGTTTCGGGAGAGGAAAGGGCGCTGTGGAAGACGCTGGTGGTGTAGCTGGCGATAGAGGTGGTGAACTTGGTGATCTTGTGAGGCTATTTAATAAGGGCAATGTCATAGTCCAGTATCCCATAATAACTTAAAAAAAAGCCAAGGTTGGATAGGTGAGTGTTGGTGAGAGAGATTGTCGGTGTTCGACTGCCAGGCTGGGAAACAGAAACGGCTGGAAAAGGCTGACGCTTAGGAATGTAACTCTGTGAAAGGATTAAACGATCCTTCTTTTTCTTCTCTACAATTCCCCTTAAAACAATCTCTTTTCCCTTCTGGTAACACTTCTTTCAAACTACCGTAGATTTCTTTTTCGAATTGGACTATTAGAAAAATGAATCAGGATCGATATCGTTTTCTTTTCGGTTGAAGAAAGTATTCGTCTTTGTCGTGTGAGGTTCTTCTTTATTCTTCGAATATGGCTGCAACAAGGAAAGGACGCGAAGTGCGAACAACCTTCATTTATATATCAATATAAAAATGCACAATGATGTGTTATTAAAAAAAAAAAAAAAAAAAAAGCTTTGTTGTTGATAAAAGAAACGACAGTCCAAACTTTTCCGATGTTTCCAACCCAGTGCTGTCGTTTTTCCAACAAATTCCCTGTGATTCTTTACTCCTCCTTTGTACTTAAGGAAATGCTTGTGCTTTTCCCTAGAAGAAGGCAGCCGAGCGAGCAAGCGGGAAGGGGCCAAAGATAGAAGCTAGCTCCCCGGACGAAAATTTTCAATCGGGAAAGGGAACTAACGAAGTAAATAAACTTCTGAGAGGCCTGGAGTCTTCGCTCCTTTCGACGGGACAACGGACTGCTGGCGTGAGAAAATAACAAGGGAAAAGGAGAAGAAAAAGAAAAGAGAGTGAAAAATTATCACTTGGTGAGTTGTCCGTGAGGGGAAATATGTCCAACTAGTGGAGATCTAACGTAAACGAGACAGTATACGTCCAAAACAAGGGAACGACAAGCAGGGTATAGCTAGGGGAGGGTATGGCGCCGCTGGCGTGTGTGGTGCTCGTGTGTGCTTTTTTTTCCCTTTCCTTCTCGAGCCTGAGACGTAGCCAACTGCTTGTGTGTTCGTGACGGGTTGGTCGCCTTGGTATTCCCTTTAGCTTTCTTCAGCCTAATGCTGCTGAGGAAGTTTCCTTGGAAATAATGGTGTTATCCAGGAATCGAGATTGAATCTGCATAGATCAAATGAAAGAAGAGGGATTATTCGTCGAAAAAAAAAAAATGAACGGGCGAGGCATAAAGAATATGTATGAGAAAAAGACCGACAGGCAGAAACAGAGAGAGGTGTCAGTTGATGATTTGATCAGACGCGCGAGTGAATGGTCCGCAGTCAAGGGCAAGAAGCAGAGGCGAATGAAAGGAGGCAGAAACCTCACCTAGCCCCTTAGCTCTTACTGCTGTAGGTGACATGGTCTGGGCCGGCGACGTGTGTCGTGGTCGTGTGTGTTTGGAATGCGGAGATTTTGTTTAGAAGTAGCTACTTCATCTGTCGGTGTGAGTTGTCCATTCTCCCTCCCCTTAACATTAGCTTATATGAGGTACAGATGCACACATCGAGTTAGTTAATCACTTGCGTTGTCCCTTTTTTTTTTTTTTTCGGTCGGAGGTCCTTAAAAAAAGGTCTCTCGCTTCTTTTTCTCCCACACCAGAAATTTATTTTATTTTTTATTTTTTTATTTTTTATTTTTTTTTTCGTAAAGCTCCTAGTATGTATAGGGCACCAACTCACTCCCGAGGAATAGAACTATAGTATTCCTTCCTTTTTCCCTCAGCTTCTTTCTCCATCTTAACTTCTCGAGTTTCCAATGTACTCGAGGAGAGTGCCGATTGCATCTATCACCCACATGTTGTGTCTGCCCGCGATTTGTTACAAACGATTCTCAGCTTTCAAAACATGAGTCGACGATGTTCTGACAATGCAATTGCCATCTTGCAAAGCTTGGAAACCGATGGTATCCCGCTTTGCCTGCTTGACTCCTTCAAAACCGACATGTCAGACAATTAAATAAAACTAAGAAGCCAGACATGTTACATGCGTTGCGCAATAAAGAAAATCGTAAAAAACGGGATGGGAGATAATAATAACAGCGGGAAGGAAGGGTAAGAAAGAAA
Source organism: Pezizomycotina sp. ARF18 (assembly GCA_002224055.1). Classification (NCBI taxonomy): domain Eukaryota; kingdom Fungi; phylum Ascomycota; species Pezizomycotina sp. ARF18. The sequence continues at coordinate 28,428 of AZLU01000203.1, forward strand.
AAAAAAAAAAAAAAAAAAAAAAAAAGTCTCTTCTCATTCGCTCAGCGTTATCCGAAGACTTGCCTCCGTTACCAAGAAAGCGGAGCGCTGAACCTCCAATCCTTTTTCTCCCCCGAGAACTCTCTTTACCCCAAATCTCTCCTCCCAACCCAAATCCGCTTTTCATGATACTTGATTTTCTGGTTTTCTTCTCCAAGCCTATTGATCTTTCATTTTTTCACATGTGATATCTTGAAAATCGTTTATTCTCGGAGGAGGGAGAGGGGCAAAACCCTGCGGTAAATAGAGAAAGGCTTTTTTCCCCATTATAATTCAAGAGGTCCGCCAGCCTTTTCGATATTTTCTCCTTCTCGTGATGCGCCTCGTGAGTTTCCTGTTCAAAGAAATATAGAGCTTAGCGTACATTCCTCGGGACGTAAGATGCAGATGCCTTTTTTTTTTTTTTTTATAAAGCTGCGTGTGTTGGCACGCGACTTCTGCAGCCCCTTGTCGCTAGCTCACCTTGCGCAAACCCCCTTTCTTTCCCGAGGATAGAGCGCAAGCGGTGAAAAAAAGATTTTAATTAATAATAAGAAATCAATCTAGGGATATTTTTTGGCGGAAGATCAGTAAAAGGGAAAAAAGATCAGAACCATTCTCGGTTCACCTCTCTTGAGGTTTCCTCCGCTTTAATGCTATGCTGTTCCTTTCCCTACACGCAGGGAAGGCCCTCGTTGCTGATTACAGCGTTCTGAGTGGCCAAAAGCTATACCGAGCTGGTTTCGACTCCCATGAAGCATGTATTTTTTTGGCAGGCAAGAGATCCTTTTTTTTTCTATTTCGAGTAATGGGGGGGTCTTGTGGTCCACATGGGTTTTTCCAAAAAGAGGGTGTTGCGCAAGTCTCCGCAAGACACACCTGAACATGTAACCCCCGCACCGATAAATGAGAAATGATTGGCACTCCCGCTCTCAGCGATGAAGAACCCTTTGGTAGCAAAAACATCGGACGAAAATGAGACGGACAGCTATCAAAAAAGAAAAAGAAAAGAAAAGAAAAAGAAGGGGTACGAGTACTCGTCAGTGAGCCAATGAAACGAAGCTTCTCGACCTATGTACCCTGACTGATTTGCGGAGGCAAATCATACTGTGGGGTAGGAAAAGGAGCTTTGACAGCTACGCCACGTGCCGCCTCGGCCAAGTATAGTACGGGCTTTATATGAGAGTATCAAGCACGCTCAAATGGAAGTGCCTTCTACCTACCGTCGTATAAGCCGTTTATCAGTCGTTGATGAAACCTTTTATGCACTGCAGCTCACGGGAGCATAAAGGGCTGCATTATGGATTCAAAGGCCCCTCTTTGCGGGCCAGAAACGATGGAAGAAGAAAAGCCGTCTGACCGACCCCAAGAATAGAATGAGTAGATCGGCGTCCCCAAGTTATCTCGAGCTTTTGTCCTATCCTCGCGTGCCAAAAAACGTGACCATCTTTTGGAGGCATAAGACATGATCAGGTAGAAAACAAGTTTGCCCCCCACTACCCTCCATGAAGAATCATATAAGTACTTTAGCCGCAAGAAGGGTGGAAGAAACATGGTAATAATACTTTACAGTGCTTTTATTCTCTTTGGAGACATAAGTAGTAGTAGATCTTGCCACAGAGGGACATTGTTGGTTAAGTTCTAGATTTGGCCTTGCGGTTTGGAAAACCGTTTTGACCTCGTGGAACTTGCAAGGGGTCCACTTCCAAAGCACTCAAGCCACCTACATAGCCAAACTGACCATCTTTGATTCGGTGCGCCGGAGATCTCTTTTTGTAGGTTAAAGAGAAAGTGTAAAAGAGAGAGATGTGCTGCCCCAGTGTATACATGTAGGATTTGATATGATGCAGCTCGACCGAACGTTTGGAAGTTGTTTTTTTCTTATGGAGAAAACAGAGAAGTATGTAGAGAACCAACAATTTGACGTAAAGGAAAGCCTTATTATTATTAATTTTCCTCAATTATTAGTACTCGCCCTACTATGAATGTTTATGTTTATTTGTAAACAATGGAACATAGTAGTAATCTCATTATATATAGCCTTTGTCTCATACCATACTCTTCACCATCCGGAGTGAGGAAGTTAACAAGCGTGTATAAAAATACTAGAGATTGGGCACGAGACAAGATAGCTCTGTAGTTTCTAATTTTTTGATATTTAAAACGCGCACGGAGATTCTTAGTTTTAGAATATAAACCCACACCCTTTCCTCCCCCTTTCTTTCCTTTTCCTTGTCTATAAACGATAAATATTGTGTGTTCATAGGGCATTTGCCCGCCCGCGCAATTATATATCCAATAATGTAACTTGGAGTACAGAAATGAACGGAGGTGAGACTCATTTTTCGGTCCCAGTCCGACTCCCAGCGCTGTTACTCACTTATCATGCCTCCGTCCCAATTATCGCGCGAAAGTAGGCTATAAAGCGAGTACGTTGGATACGGCTTAGGAATTTCAACGCGTATGGATGAAAGAGGTACTATTACGTCGCTTACACAGGCTTGTAATACTCGTATATATATATATATACCGGTACTGTTTTCACTGACACTTCCGAAAAGCGCATATATGTAGATAGAATGGGAGGAAAGGGGGAAAGGGAACGCGCGATAAAAGGAGTTAAATACTTGTATTTTAGCATATCAATTTAATTTCGTAGCGTAAAAAAGGGTTGATATGATGAATTACACTATCATGCTCTTGGAGACCAATATAGGCCTAATTTGGGCACCTGTAAAGCGTGGAGGTTTTATTCATGGCTGCCGTGATTGTAACTAAAGTACCTTGAGGCCTTTCTATCTATCTCAGATATTTGAGGTTCATCTATAAGTCTGTCCTTTAAAGAAACGACTTTTTGTATAATTGCTTTTAAAACGATATATACATGGAGTTGTATTTATGTATATTCCTTATTGCGTGATTGGATCAATAGTTAATTAAACGAGTCGGAAAGACCAGCTCATAACTAATTAATATTCCCTTGGAATAATAACAACAATTCGTCTTTCTCGATATCGCTCTGAGCGGCGATCGTAGGATCGACCCTAAAATATTCCCAATCAATTAATATTATTTTTTCCTCAGCAGACCACATTACATTTGAAGGATGAGGGTCCATATGTAAAACATCAAAACTCCGAAGGTTCCTAAGAGCTTCTATAAGTTTCGACTTGAAAAGTTTTCTTTCCGCGTTTGACATATCGAACCAGGCTGCCCTAGTAAAAGTCTTCCCAGACGCCGTTGACATAATAATCAAAGATCTATCAGCGAGCTTTCCGTGATAACTTCTCCGTATGCATACGACGGAGGAACATATTGATTACTTTCCCCAACAATTGCTCTGAGCTTCAGCTCACTCTGTAACCTGAAATAGTAAATGTTAGGTTGACGAGAATAAAAGAAACAAAATTAAAAGGTAAAAAAAAAGGAAAAACGAATAAGGAAAGGAAAGGAAAAAGAAAAACGTAATTTAGCAGCTCTGAAGGGAAAATAAGCGTACCTCTCCTTCCCCTCTGCGAGTTCCTCGGGCCAGAACTGAGAATCCTCAATTGCTCTTGGTGTTTGCAGGTCCATATTTGCACACCATCCCCGCTCGTGCTTATTCGGTCAACCAGGTCTACACGTTCTATACGCTGTGCGTCAACGTTCATAAATATCATCGGGTGAAGGATTGAATCTCTTCCATGACCCCGATATTATTTGCAGGCGCTGTAGTCGTACCTGAAGCAGAAGCAGTAGACGGCCTCGCCCGTGTGGTCGTTTGCGAAGCAGGAGTACCGAATGACCTCGGCGTTGTAGTCGTGCGCGAAGTAGAAGTAGTAAATGATTTTGGCGTTATATTCGTACGCGAAGCGGTAGCAGTAAATGAGCTCGGCGCTGTAGTCGAACGCGAAGCGGTAGCAGTGGATAACCTCGGCGGTGCGGTCGGACGTGTTGTGGCTGATGACCTCGACGGTGTCGTAGGGGCGGTTGTCACCCCCGGAGTACAATGGCCTCTGTGGGGCCTTGAGTAAAAGGCCTGACCTCGCAACGAGGAGGTGTAGCATCCTGTTGATCGTACCCAAGATTACTTCTTGGATGGTTACCGCCAAGTTCGTCGGAAGGCGGGTAAGCAGCCCTTGTAGAGACCAGGTATGTATAGAACCGCGACCGAAAGTTTCTCTCTGGTCCAGGTCGTGTTCACGTATAACCTGGCTGGGCTTCGGCGGAGGTGAGTCTCCCGCCTTCACGGTGTCTGGGGGAACGTATAGCTCTAGTATTATGTTAATAAACGATCCCTTAATTATTCTAGTTTATATAGCATTGGTAATTCCTCCGATCTAGATAACTAACCTTTAAGGTTTTGAGCGTTTTGAGCGTTTTTAAATCCTATTCTTTGTAATTTAACTTCAAACTTCGGAAGTTTGATCGAAGGCGAAGTAGACACCTCTCAAGTATACAGTGACAGTGACTAGCAAAGTCTCTCAGGTATCTATAAAAGCGGAGCCAAGGGCTAGAATCTCTTACGAGATCTACAATGTTAATATCGCTTTTAAACTCGAATCCCTCTCTCATTCCTCTCATAACAAAGGCAAAAAGGCATTCCCTAAGGGAAGGGTTTTGTGCCTTGAGGCCGACAGGCGAGGAAACCAGGAATCTCTCATCTTGTCGACAGATGAACAGACTGGTTTTGTATGTGGTGAGAAATGCTAGGCGCAATTAATATGCGTGCATGTATGCAAGTTTTTGTCCTTTTAGGGATTTTAGAATAAACTTCTTTATCAGCAAATTCCTACACCGGTTTTCGCAGAACTTACCTAAGGGTAGCTCAAGCCGATACTCTTGCAGAGATCCCACGAGAATCCTCTCGTCATAAATCAGACATCGTCAAGTGTATCTATATACTCTTTATAACATTAAGCAAAATATGAATATGACCTTGTATTTACAAATATATAAATTGCAACCGCTTTTTTCTTCTTCTTCGTAAGGTAAATTTTTGTCTATGGTGATGGTGATATATATACTTTAGGCTTAGCAGTAGTATACAAATGTACAGTAGGATTGTCTTTCCCATGCTAAGGAAAGGAAAACAGATATAAACAGTCGCGGTCCTCTACGGGCATCGCCTTTTATATGATGAAGCTAGTGGAGAAAAGGGGGTTTTTAAAATGTAATATAATAAGGGGAGGACTCCTACAAATGGTAAAATATTGGTGATGAAGAATGAAAAAATTATACCTCCGGCCTTCGCTTAAAAAGTAAATATATCTAAGTATTTTTCTATTGCGGAATTGCATGTTGTTGAGGTGCTGATGGCGGTACTTCAAAGTTAGGTGGCCGCGGGATTTGGTTTGAAGATGGTGGCGGTTGGAAAACTTGCTGCAGATTTTGCGCTGGAGCTTTTGAGGTGGCTGCTCTTGGGCATACTGACGCGGCTGCTCCTGATGATGTCCCGGAGCAGCCTGAGCAGCTTGACCTTCTTTAGCACGCTGAGGACTCTGTTCTCGCGCAGCTTGAGCAGCCCTAAATTCGCTCTATCTTGTAACATCCTACCGACCATCTGCGCCTCCGCAACGTAATCCAACTCGTTCATCTCCTCGAGCAGTAACCCGATCCGCTCGTCTTCCTCCGCGAACAGCTTCCACCCTATCCACTGGTAAACCAGCGGCCGCACGGGACCGATGGTATCCCGCATACCCTTCATCTCTTCGAGATACATGAACGCGTCCTCGTAGTCTTCCTGGTATAAGGATGTCTGGAGCAGCGCTTCGTATGTCCGCATGTCCGGCCTCTTACCCGTCGCCTTCATCTCGCCCGCGAGGAACATCGCTAGCTCCTTCTGCGGCGGTGGTGGTCTGTTTTCGCTACTCGATAATAATTCCGGCTCTAATGGTGACATCCGCTCGTACCAGTCGCCCAAGCACCCGTAGAATAGTAAATTGTACGTTTCCGTCGTGGGGTCCACGCCGAGGCTCGCGGAGTCGTTGTAGACGCCCAGCGCGCGCTCCATGTCGTTGAGCCGCACGCAGGCTTCGATGACGGCGTTAAAAGCGATTATGTCCACCGCGTTCGGATCCGTAGCCGAAGCCTCGCTGTGCCTATCCTTCAGCGCAAAGTACGTGGCGTCGACGTTTTCGATCTTGCCGTCTGCAATAATAGCGTCGGCTATTGCGCTAGACGTTGTCGACGAGGGTACGATTCCCGCTTCCCGGATCTTTTGCACCGTGCGGAAAGCCATCGGCAGGTTATTCCCGCGCGCAAACGCTGTGATCAGCGAGTTGTAATGTGCTTCTTCTATCTTTACCCGCGATCGCTAAGGACGCGGAGGACCTCGCCCGCGAGCTGTGGGGCGCCATTTCTGGCCGCCGTATTTAATACTCGGAGGCAGACGCCGTCGTCCGGGTTGAAAATATTCTTCTCCACGGCCGACCTCCATATCCATAACGTCCCCTCGAGGTGAAGGCTACTTGCCGTAACGTTTAACAGTTCGTACCAAATCATAGCCGTCTTCTCCTGGGGCAGCTCCTCAATAGCCTCCCTGCCGATCCGTAGGGCTTCGTCTACCTCGAAAGCTCGACCTAACGACTTGATTATCTCAAGATAAACGGCTATGCTGATTGGATCCTGGTTAATCCTCCGCGAGTCGAAAATATCCAGCGCCCGCTCTAACTGCCCGTCCGTCAACAAACCGAAAATAACACACTCCACGCCTTCCTGCGTCAGCGGTATCCACCGCATCCGCATCTCTTCCAGTACCCGCTCGCGAGTTATAAAGTCGGGAGATACAGCTAGGATCTGTTGACAAAAAAAAAGGCATTAGTTCCCAGCCTCGCTTGTAACGCTGAAACTCACAATATAAATAAGTTTACCTTGAGGATATTATGATATATAGTACTATTCGGTTGTAGACCCTCCGACTTCATTTCTTCAAGCAAGCCGATAGCTAGATGTTGGAATACCACACGATCCTTCTGCTTAGCAAGAGAACCCGTCAGGACGGAGTACGTTTCCACTGTCGGCGCGAAACCCTGCCTGGCGATATCTTTAGCCTGGCCGAACACCTTAGCCAAATCTGGAGCGGCCTTGTTCGTTTCGGAAAGTAGTTTTCGAGCAGCCGCTGCGTATGTTGGATTCGAGTAGGACGTTCTTGAGGTGGGGTCTTTCTTCAATGCTTGCGGTACGTGCATAGACTGGGCAAGAGGAGGCGGCGGTATTGTGTACTGCTGAGTTATGTGGGTATCCTGGGGTTGCTCTGCGATCGGCTCTGGTTCTGGCTTGGCAGCATAAAATGAAACCCACTGGGGCTTCGAAGGCTCTGGCGTTGGTGGTGTCGGGGCGCTAGCATTTTTTTGTATCTGACTTGTGGAGGAATGCTCTGCTGGCTCGTCGAAGCATCAGGAGTCGCGGTGCTTTCTGGTGGTGTAGACTGAGGTGGTGCAGCTGGGGCGGTCGTTATTTCTGACGACGTGGATGTTGATTTTGTTTGCTCCGCAGAAGGCGCATCAGGAGGAGTATGTTGAGGAGGGGGGGAGGCGGGAGTAGGAGGGATGAATGGTTGGGCTGTCGGCCAGTTCGGGTGCGTTCCAGAAGATTGCCAGGCTGAAGCACTTTGCCACGGCGTAGCAGTCGTATTGGAGTGGGGAAGGAAGGAGGAGGGGAAGTAGCGGAAGAGAAGGGAGAACCCATAAATGATTGCGTAGTATTGGAAGACTCCCTGGAATTGAAAGTCCGAGGCATAATGTGATCTTCACCCTCACTTATGAAATTTTCGTGGTTAAATATGGGCTCTGTCGCGCCTTGCATGGAGGAAGCGTTGTTCTGGTCCGTGGAATATTGATTGCTAGATTTTTGCGCTACCTCATGCGTCTCCTCAGGATAACTGTGGTCTAGCATGGCGCTTATATCATCGTTCTCGTTACCCTCATACTCGCTTTGGCTCTTGATGGTTTCGGAGGCATTTGGCTCGGCATCAGGGAAGCTGTGATCTAGCATGGCACTGATATCATCACTTTCTTTCGTGCTTTCAAATTCCTGCATAATTTGCTCCTCTGATGACGACAAATCTGCAGGAGGCGCTTGGCGATTCTGGATATCGTATTGTGTCGTTTGCGCGTCCTCGTCCGGGAACATCTGGCTTAAAGTGGCTTCGGCCAAGTCCTCAGCAGCTGACTCAGCTGTAGACTCGACGGGTTCTTCGGGGTAGAGGGCGTCAAGCATTGAAGAGGCATCATCCTCATCAGCAGGTTCGGCGGGTTCGGCAGGTTCGGCAACCTGCGGATCCTGCGTAGGGTGAACTTCTTCGAAGGAGTGTTCTCCGGCAGAAGTGGGTTCCTCCATTATAGCGGCCTCGATCGGCGGCGTTGCATCTTGCGCTGTTTGGCTCTCATGCGCCTCTGGACTTGCTACCGCCTCTTTAGCGGTCGTTGTGCTCCACCCCAGAGGCAGATTGACTGCGCTAGCCGTATCTGCTACTGCCGGCGTTGGCCGCCATGGGCCTGCGATGTCGTCTTGCATCGGTTCCGGCTGACCAGGTGATTCCAATGGGCTTTGCGCCGTTTGAGTTGAGTTTTCGTCTTGTTGCGTTACCACTTCTTCATCCCGCTGTGCCTCGTCTAGAGCTGAGGATGCAAACACTTCGGCACTTTTCTCTCCCACAGATTCGCCGACCACGGGTTCCGTCGTAGGTATCTCCGAAGGTGTGGGTTGTGATTCGGCGTCCTGGGGCGTAACTACTGAGTCGACGGGCTGCTGAGCTTCAGAATAATAGTTTAATATTTCAGGATGGCCAGACGGATCCGTGCTGCTCCGATCATAAGCAAGGCCCGTGGTTTGCTTATAGTCATCCGAAGGCAATTCCGTAGCTTCTACAGCTTGTTGCGGTTCCACGCGGCTCTGGGGAGCTTCAGAAGCTACTGCGCTATACGATGCCTCTGCCTCTTCGAACCATGACCGGGCATCGACGTCTCCCGCGCTCCCGAAACTTCAGGCTGACTCCGCCGGAGACTAGAACCGGAATCTAGCAGCGAAAGATAGCTGTCACCATCATCATCTTCAACTACGGTAGCTGCACCCTGTTGCGGATCGTGTTCTTGAGACCCTGTAGCAGCTTCAGGTTGCTCCTGCCAAGGAGCCTGCTGCTGCTGCGGGTAATACGGCGCTTGCTGATACATATTCGGCTGGCCCGGATACGGCTGGTACATATTCGGCTGTTGCTCCTGTGGAAAATTAGGATTAGGTTGGTAAACGTTTTGTTGCGGAGGAGGTGGGTACGGTCCCTGTTGATACATTGCCGGTGGTTGCTGCGAAAAGGCACTCTGGTAGTAAGCGTTCTGATACTGAGGGTACGCATTGGACTGATAGATGTTGGGCGGAGTATAAGCGGTCTGCTGGTAAGGTCCCAGTTGCTGAGCGTAAGGAACCTGTGGGTAACCATTTCCAGGCGGATACGACGGCGGCGGCGGCGTTGGCGGCCTCATATTCGCAGGAGGAGCTTGCGGACCCGCCCATGTTTGCAGTTGTTGTTGCATCGGCTGGGGCGGTGAGCCTATCGACTGCGGCAGCGGTGGAAGAACCTGCGTCGGACTCGCAGCAGGTGCGCCGGATTATTGGCCTGAGGGTAAAGCGTCGGGGAAGATTGCCGTAAGCGACCAAGCCCTTTGAACGGTGTGTATTGGGTTCTCAGGTTTGCCATGTAAGGCATCAGCGACGGAACGGCAGCCGGGGACGGGTCGTAGTATCTTTCGACCGGAGGCGGATATCGCGGTTGCCGCTGCTGCGGTTGTTCCTGCGTAGCCGCTCCATGTTCGTCGCCATTTGAATTGTCCTGTTCCTCGGATGCGGCAGCCTCGGATTCCGCTTCATGGTAGACTCCATCGTAGTCGTGTTGCGAGTTCTGCTGCAATTGCGACGACGAAACGTGAAGGCTCTTCGACGGCGCTATCCGAACCGATTGCAAATTCAAGATGTTAGCTTTACAAGCTTCCACGAAACGGAACATTCTTTCTTCTTTCTTCTGCTTACAAAACGAACTTGTGCGATTTAGCCGCGACGGAGACCATAATTGGCAGCATCGGTGGAGGTAGGCAGTCCGCGCTGTGGGTATCCGCAGCCTTAACATCGCGTGCCTGGGGAGAAGGGTTGGAGGAGGTTCTTTGCCAGTTGTTGAAGTTCCTTCGGACTAAAAAATTTTTGGTGGGCTTTTTCGTGGGAAAAAAGATAGAGGGAAAAATTAATCGGCCCAGAATATCCTGTCACGTGATATCGAACAACGTCTCTCTCAGCGTTTAGTCTTTTATCACCGGCTTCAATCGGGCCATGTTTACGCGTCTGAGCGGTCAATTAGTAGTCCAGACGCAAATTATAATGTCACGATCATGCGAAGCTTCAATTATGTTGTGTTGAATTTTTTTTTTTTTTTTTTTTTTTTAAAAAAAAAAAAGATATACCTCCCCGATCAGAGCAAAAGAAAGTAATTAAGTATATATATAGTACAAAAAAACACCGTTTGACTATAACCAAGTAACTAACCAACCATGCCAAGATATCCAAGATAGTGTACACGAGTGAAAACCAGAAGAACCGTTGAAATAATATGTTGTAGTTACAAGTATATCAACCACCCCCTTTTTTCCCTTTTATTGAAACATGGTCCACAGTGCTTCAGCCTCGTCCGGTGTCAGGCTGTTCTCGAGGATATCCCTGGAGGCTTCGATGACGTCGTCCGCCAGACCCAGCTCCTGCATCCAATCCTCCGCGAAGGCCAGCCTTGTTATGGCGACGACGTACTTCTGCCCTACGCCGTTAGGGGCGGACATGAGCGTCGTCGTAAGGCCGTTCGTGATGGCAGTCTGCGTCTGGATGACGCCGTAGAGTAGGCGGACGGCGGCGTTTATGAATTCGATGCTAATACGACGTCTTAGTCCACTGTACAGATTATCATGAGAGGGGGAAAAGGGGGGGGGGTGAATTTTAGGTAAGGGGCTTTTCGATTATTATTTTTTTTTTACCTTTTCTTAGCACCGTACTTGTAATCATAAACCGCATCGACCTCATCAGATATCCGCCTGACGAGCTTCAAGCTGAACGGGCTCGACGCGATCTTATTAACCCCGTCGTCCATAGTAAGTATGCAGCCCGCAAACTTCAGGCAGTCCATCCGCATATCCAGCACGGCAATCCGTTGCGGGAATCCTGGCAGCGCAGCTTCGCTGCTATTCGCCGTTGGTAAAGGCTCCGACACCAGCGTCCCCACGACGTCCAGGAGCGTCCACTGGTTCTTGTCCTGCTCGACCGTATCGAAGCTTAGCGTGCCGTACGTATCCGAAAACACGGACTTTTGCAGCAACGTGAGCATCATCCGCTTGTCCGCGATGGGCTGCTGCGGTTCAGCATCATGACGGGGAAGTCAGAGCGTAATGTTTTCCACAGTCGTTTCAGGGAGCGTTCTTGGGTTTTTAATCCCTGGGCGAGGTAGTCTAGTAGTTCGAGTGATAGCGTGACGTTTATCTCCGGTCTGGATTTTCGGGTGTGTTGCGAACTGTGGCTTCGCCGTTGATGTCTACTACTTGCATTACGTAGTCTGCCATGTCGTCTAGGATTTCTGCGTAGATGGGGCCGCCGGAGCTGATTTGTAGGCAGTAGTAGAGGAGAGTTTGTATTAATGTTAGAGGTTCAAACTGGAAAGAGTTCGTTAGCATATCGTCTGGAACCCTACAAAGTACTTTAGATGACCAACTCACATGATCTTCCTTGATACACCGTCTCCATAAGGAAAAAAGAACTCCGCAAACACCGACGGGGAATTGCGAATACTCTGCTGAGGACCTCAACTGTGTCAACTGCTCGAGGAAAATGAAGATATCGAAGCATCCGGTTCGGAAGGGAACTTGAAGTGTATGAGTTTTTCTATCGTGAGTGGTTCGGAAAGCGAGGATCTGTGCGTCGTTATAGCTTGATAAAACTAAACAAAATACTATCAATATATCGTAAACATAAGTAGCAATAGAGTAGTTAACAGTCGGCATACCTCAAACCTGTCATCTTTCATGTATATCTTCTCCAGCAGCGCATCATCGAGCATGTCCACCTGCTTATCGTCCTGGTCAAGGTCGTAATCGCGGTGCTTCGCGGGACTAGGCGAAGGTTGCGATATCGGAAGCTGATCTGAGAAATCGGCGAGTCCACCATCCTCTTCCGCTTCGCTTTCGCTTTCGAGGGACTACCTCGAACTCTGCCACCGCTGGCCTTTGTGGGGCTGTACATGATCTCGTCGTCCTCGAACCCATCACGGAACGAGAGCAGTTTGCTTTTCTTTGGAGTTGTGGTTAAGTCTTTCGCCGTCGGTCCCGCTGCGGCTTTCTTCCTCTCGAGTGTGCGGTTGCGGCTCGCCATGTCGTCGACTTCCCGCTTCAGGAAGAGGCTTTCGGTCTTCATGCGCTCCGTCTCGGTGTGTAATGCGTCGACCTCGCGCTTGTGCTTCTCCCGCTCTTCGACGTGCAGTGCGTTAAGCGACGCAACCACGCGCTCGTGCTCTTTGTTCGTCTTTGCCAGGTTAGACCGTAGTATAGCCGCCTCGCCAGTCTTAGAAAGGGCCTTGTCGCTCATATCCTTGAGGTTCTCTTGCAGCTCCTTGCGTTCGTTCAGAAGCTACATTTTCACATAACGTCAGCTATTACTTCGGATCTCCGATACATCGACTTGGAAAGAAAGTTTCATACCTGCTGAAGCTGCATCCTCATCCTCGACAGCTCCTCCGCCTGCTCCGCATTCCCAGCACCGCATCCGTCATACCACCCGCATCCGCCAGCGCCTCGTACCTCTCCTGCTCCATCCTCCGCACCTGCTCCTCATGATTGTTATGCCCTTCAACAACACCCGCTCCACCACCCGGTAAATTCTCCTGCGGCGCGAGCGCCGTCGGCCCCGCAGCATCCCACAACTCCACCGTCTGGTCAAACGCATCGTACTGCTCCGGATCCACAACCTCCTCATGGTGCGGCCGACTCCGCCGTAAGTCCGTCTCCGCGACCCGACTCTGGTTGTTATAGTAATTCGTGTGTAATTGCCGCTGCCTATCGCTATCGCCAAGAACTACCGTACTAGGGAGCGTGGGCTGCGTGATGTAGGTCGCCGTGGCTGGTAGTACGGCTGCCGCGGCTGTAATTGCCGCTGCCTGTGGGTGAACTGCTGCTGCTCGCGGGACGGTTGTGGTTATTCGCCTGCGGACCCGGCGTTACGCTCGCTCTCGCGGGATTAATACTGAACGTCCGCTGCGACTGCTGCTGCTGCTGCTGTTCCTTCTGTAATCGCCGTGTATTCTGTCGTTGTAAGAACTGCGCCCGCGCTTCTTGATCTTCGCGGGATAGCTGATTAGATTGCTGCAGCGGAGCTGTGGTCCATTGATTCTGTTGCTGTTGTGGTGCTGCAGCTTGCTTCTGCGTCGACGCGATGGTAGCTGCGACTTCGAGAGCGTGGAGTTCGTCCTCGGGGAGGTCTTCTAGCGCGTCGTCGTCGGAAAAGTAATCGTCCCCCGGCATTTTCGCTTTTCCCTGTGCCTAGAAGACTGGTGTTTTAGCCTCTTGTGCATTTGAAGAATCGGGTTGGATTGAACTCTTTTTTTTTTTTTTTTTTTTTTTTTTTTTTTTTGGCTAAGTTAGTGCTTTGGAGGTTTCCAGTCAAGCTTTCGCGTTTCTACGAGCTCTGAACCTCGCGGAGGTAAAAATTAGAGCTAAGAAAAATGCACGTACTTCAATTTCTTTTGCACTACCGTATATAGTCGAGCGATCTTGTCAACTCGAATTGGCTCCGTAGGAGGGTAGTTATAGGGGGGTATAAGGGGAAATAAGTGTCTCGGGCAAGAATTTAGTCCAGTTCTAACGTGCAGAGTATTCTGCAGTGATATTACCCGTAAAAATGACATCCACTGACGTTGAGGGCAACGACGAAAATTAACACACACATCCAGTATCAGTGCTTGAGACTCATTCAGAGGCTACCATTCCACCCAATCTACACGAGCTTAACCGAAGACGAGAAATTTATGAAAGCGGAGAGGTATAAAAGTAATAGAATTCCTATTCACATATGTATTTGATAAGAGATGGAAAAACAGCACTAGAACTGTATTTTTATATCTTATCACAACCTCCACCACTTTGAGTATTTGCTTTAGTCCGGGTAGATCGAGTACTTGTTTTTAAGAGTTATGAAAACTTTTCCAATGCCTAACATAATACATAATTTGTCTTTAATTTTTTTTTTCTTTTTTTTTTTCTTATTTCCCATTATCGTCTTTTTCTCCTTTTCGCACGTCGTATTAAACAAATGGTGAGCGCGCTTATGGGTTGGCCTTGGCCCACTCGCGACCCTTGGCAATGTTCTTCTTGAGGTCCTCCAGGCAAGCTCGATCAAGGAAGTCTCGTAGTCGTTGATCTTGCCAATGGGGTGGATTGTCTTGACGCCGTCGGTCCGAGCTCGACCTTCGAGGAGAAGAAGTCGGCACCTTCATCCTTGAACAGCGGGCTGTCGACGAAAGTGCACTCGACGACGCCGGACTCGCCCTTGGAAGCCTTGAGCAGGCTGTCGGCCATGCGGAAACCGGCCAGCGCCATCGACAAGGTAGCGGACCCTTTACCGTCTTTAGCTTGGACGACCTCGTCGCCGCCGAACTGGATGCGGTGGACGAGCTTCTCACGCTTCTCGCCGGAGATGTCGGGTGGTTGGACTGGGAGAGCAAGGGGACGATGGTGACGCCGGAGTGGCCGCCGACGACGGTGACTTCCTCGTTGGCGGGGTCGGTGCCTTGCATCTGGGAGAGGAAGCGGGAGGCGCGGACGATGTCGAGGGTGGTGACGCCGAAGAGCTTCTTGGGGTTGTAGACGCCGCGAGCCTTGAAGACTTCAGAGACGATGGGACGGTGGAGTTGACCTGCAAGCGTAGCAAAAAGGGGAGTGAATTATCAGTCAATTTGGAAGCACTCTGGTATACCTATAGCGCCTTGCTTGCTAAGCAGTATTTATGGTAGCTTACCGGGTTGGAGATGATGAGCAGCTTAGCGTCGGAGAATGCTCAGCGGCCGCCTTCGCCAGGTCGCGGACGATCGAGGCGTTGGTGTTGAAGAGTCTACATCGCCAGCGAAACGTTAGAGAATCCCAGACCCTGCTATATACGAAGGACATCCACCTTGCCGTTACGGCGAAGGAGTAAGTAAAGGGTATCGACGCACCATCACGGGTCATGCCGGGCTTGCGAGGAACACCAGCCGGGATGAAACAACTTCGGCTCCCTCTAATGCTCCTTCAGGCCGTCAGGGCCGGCAGCGTATCCTTTAACCTAATACGCGCATCATTAGTTAAAAGGTCTACTTTTAGAGATGCTATCTCGCGCAATTCGATTCCATCCTTGTAAGACGTCCGTTGCGTCATTCCAGACCCGCACAAGCAACTCCAGAAAAAAAAAATTCATGAGAACCACCTACTTCGCTCTTGGTGTTGACATGGCTGATATCAGCAGCGACGCCTATTTGACGAATTTAAACGCGGTAAGTTTCTAAAGATCCACTCGTATATTTTCGCGGACGAAAGGAAGAAAAGTTGTAGGTGTGTACGAACCAGGCGCCAGGACGATATCGTACAGGGCAAGTTGAGACACGCGGGGGCTCAGCTTGAGCAGTAACGACAACGGCTGTCCGATACCGCCAGCGGCTCCGAGGACAGTGACCTTGCTGTTCTGTTGTTAAGAAAAATTGGGGGCGGAAAGTTAGCGAGAAGCGCCACTTTCGGAAGCGGGTTGACGAATTTATCATCTTCCAAGCGAAAAAAGAAGTTCCAATTGAGAGGAGGGGCGACTCACCTGCCTAGCAGAGGCGGAGAAAGCTCTCCTCTGGACAATCGTGAAAGCTCGGCGAGTGGCGAACATTGCTTTTAGAGAGAGAGGGAACAAAGGAGACGGTGTGAAGTTGGTGGTATTAAAAGTTGTGGAGCTTGGCGGCGAAGGAAGACGGCTGAAGTGAACGAGACAACAAGAAAGAGGATTTAGCTAACAATTCTCTCCACAGCTTCAAATTGCCATTGGCGAACGGAACGTAAACGAAGATCTAGATGTAGAATTGAGCTAAGCTCGGATGTGATTTACTTACAATTTGTCTTTAGTACGATAATTGAAAGAGAAGGTGAAGAATTTAATGTCAAATAGAAGAAACAGGTGGGATTTTAAATGGAAAGTTTTTTTTTCTTCCTTGGTTAAAAAAATTCTGTCAATTTCTTCCGAGGGGCGGCCCTACCGGCGAACGGGGCATTGCGGGCAACTCTCTTACCAAGGGGTCTAGGCCAAAGGAAAATTTTTCAACTTGCATTTCTCACTAGCAGAAATTGCTGCACATGGTTGGTTAGGCTAGGTGGGATCCCCTGCAGGCACATATTCTTAAAAGTATGGAACGATATAAACCCGTATATCGTCGTGACCCGAAAACTTCATTGGAAGCTAGTAGTAGCATTCTGTCATGTCGTATCCTTCCAGCATCCACTGCGATGATAAAGCTATGGATGCGATTAAAAAATAAAATAAAAAAATAAAAGACACAATTCATACACTGCTGCAGTAGGAATTCATGAATGGTGAAGTAAAACATAGACTTTGATTCGTATTGTACAGGTAATGATAGGACTTTTTCATCGCGATCGAAAAAAGAAAGAAACGGACAGAAAATGCAAATTTTACAAGACAAAGGGAAACGGATAAACTGGAGAACGGAAATCAAATCCCAAGCAGAACTAGAAAAAATGAGTAGAAAATGTGAATTGGAAGAAGAGGAAAGGTTGAGAAGCGCATCTACAGAAGACACCTAGAGTACCGGTAATGTACAAAGATATGATGATGATGTTTAAATGTTCCTGTACTGTCTATCATCAAATGAAAGACGGAAAGCTGCAGTTACAGTTGTTTTTTGACATGTGAAAACGCCCTACATGGAATGCAGCCAATTATAACAAGATTGAAAAGAAGAAAGGAAATGGAAATACAACATGATGGAAGATAAGAAAATATGGAAATGGAAGAAAGAAAGAAACTTAACAATGAAAAAGTTATAATAGAGAAAGGTCATTATGCCTTAACTTTCTTTGGGGAGGGTGGAGCAGCAGTGGTGTTGGCCTCTGGAGCATCATCCCCCCGCTGCCTCTTCTGAGCACCATTGGACCTGTTTTCGACTGGCTGACTTCACCGTCGCACTGGTCTTGCTTTTCTTTGGCGACTTGTCTGCGACGGAATCGTCCTCCCTGGCGCGCTTTGGTGTCCGAGACTTGGCGCTTTCCCCACCATCATTAATGAAGCGAGGATTTTGGGTTGGGGAAGGAGATCGTGATAGGGTCCTGACAATCGGAATGCCCTTTTGGTCGACCTTCGGAGCAGCGGGCCCTCGTTCTTCTTGCCGTCCGAGCCCCTGCGGCTACCACGATCGCCACCACGGCCACCACGGTTCCCACCATCACGGCGACCATTGCGATCCCTGTTATCACGACCACCACGGTTATTGCGGTCACGGTCGTTGCGTCCACCACGGTGACCACCACGGTTGCCGCCACGGTTGCCATCCTTGACCTCTTGGCCGCGGGTCCAAGGTTCGTTCCTCAAATCAGGCGACTATCACCCTTTCCACGGTGGTGCTTGTTGTCCTTACGCTCTGCGGCAAAGCATCGAATTTTTCCTTCTTGTAGGTTGATTGGCTCGCCTTGATCTTTCCAGACTTGATATCCTCAGCCTTCATGTCGACGAACGTCTTCTTGGTCATGTACCTGAGGCCACCTTCGCATCCTTGTCGGCCTTCTCATCAGTGCTACCGGAGAATTCGGTCTTCCAAGTGTAAGAGAAAAGGCTATGGTTAGTTAATGATGACTAAACAGTTAGAACGAATGGCGAAAAGAAGATCCATACCCTAGTATCCGCACGCTCCTCTTCGACGGTAAGCAGGGTTGGCTTCTTGCCATCGAAATCCGGTTTGTCCTTGAGATCCATCCAAAGCTGAAGACCAGCAGCTTGCTTGAACTCGACAAAGACCGAACCCTTGAAGACCTTGTCGTCATCACGACGGAGGCGCACAGCGTTGATGGCGATTCCCGTCTTATCGAAGTATTTCTCAATGTCGAATTGGGAGGATTTACCTTCACGACCGAATCCCCTCTGTATATATATGTTAGCAAGTTTGTCAGGTGAAAACAGTATCAAGTATATAGGGTATAATAAATAAATAGATGCGATATAAAGAAAAGGGAGAAAGCAATTGGAGGAAGAATATACGAACCATGTACAGGCTACGGTCAATGGCCCTATCCACGACCTTATTCTCACCAGAAGGTGCCTGCAGAGGAACACGTCGCTTAACCTTCTCCTTATCCTCATCGAGCATCAGAAGCTCGCTATCTTCCAGGCGGCCGCAACAGCAGCTTCATTAAAGCGTTTCATGCGGTTGAAGGAGCAGATGATCTTGATCTCTACCCATTTGTTCTCCTTTCCGACCAGACTGTACATGAACTTATCAAACCTCAGGTTGGAGTCCGAAAAGTAGAACTCGACCTGTTAAAAGACAGGACGAAAAAAAAGAAGTTAATTGATGGAACATTGAGAGGAATATAATGGAGTAAAAACGCAAAATCCCCGGGGGGGGGGGGGGGGGAAGATCCTTTTTCTTTTTTTCTTTTTTTTTAACAGACCTGCTTCTTGATCTCCTTAGGATCATCAGATGGGGTAAGAACGGAGGCATCAGAGATGATTCCCTTGCGCTCCTTCTTTTCGGTTTGCTCCGAGGATCCGTTGGCGTTCTCAGTGGCACCCGATTCTTTAATGGAAGAGTCAGTACTTGAAGTAGCATCTTCTTTGATATTTTTGGCCTTGGTCTCAGTCATGGAATCCTTGCATTGGAGTCATCAGCAGTGGCCGCTTCCGGTCCAGCATCCTTGTTGGTGGGCTTGGGCTCATCGGCGACTTCAGTCTCGAGATCCTCAGCCTTGACAGCTTCAGTCTTGACAGAAGCGCTCTCGTCAGCGGCAGCGCCGGAGGTCTCGGCCTTGGTGGAATCCTCTTCAACTTTGTTGTTGCATTTGGCCTTAACGGAAACCTCCTCGACGTTGTCGTTTTTGGCCTCCTCGGAGACTTCTGAGCTGGTGGTTCCGGAGATGATTTGGCGACCTTGTCATCGGCGGCAGTTTCGGCATTGTCGTTATCGGCGTGATCAGCCTCCTTAGCATCCTTGACACCGTCAACCTTGTTGAAGGATTCTGGCTCTGGAGATGCTTTGGCAGACTCGACCTTTGGCGCAGCAGTAGTCTCACTCTTATCTTGAGCATTATTGGTCTCACACGTCTTGGGAGTGGCATTCTTACTATCATTGGTGTCCTTGGAGACCTCAGTGGTGCAGTGGTAGGCTCAGCAGCAGGGTCAGCAGCGCGGCTGCCTCAGTAGTAGCGTCGCTCATTTTTAAAACTTGTAGTAGTCAAGAGAAGTCTAGAAGAAAGCAAGAAAAAAAAATTTGAAAAGAGAAACCTAGAGGGTAGGATTTTCAATTCAAGTTCGTGATAGAGTAAAAGAGTTTGCGAATTGCGTTGAGTGAGGAGAAGAAGTGTCAAAATAGACGAGAGAGAAGTTTTGGCAGTGAATATTTTTTTCCTGCGAAGGGACCAAATTTTGATTGTAAGTTGATCGTGATAGTGAAAAGGTGGAGAAGTAAGAGTAAAAATAGAGTGGGTTTTTATAGTTGAGGTGGAAGGGAAAGATAAAGAAGAGGAAAAAAAAATTTAAAAAAAAAAAAAAAAAATGAATAAATAAATAAATAAAATCTTTGTTCCTTGAGTCAGAAAAAAAAAGCACGAGGTTGAGGTTGAAAAAAAAAAAAAAAGTTTGCCAACTATTTTTATTCCTTGGCAAGTTGGCATATAGCTTATATAGCGGAGAAGCTGTTTTTCCTTTCACTTAACCAATAATAAAAAAGCGTTCCTTTTTTCTTTTTTTTTTAAGAATAATCGATTGCATTCTGTCTCTTCGCTATACCACAGCAGCTTCATTATCACCATATCAATAATCAATAAATTAATATTATTATTGGTCAATTAATCAAGGTTCCATTCTTCCCTTCTTCTAAAGCTTCGACTGAGGCTCTTATTCTTCTGGGTTTTGTGCCGTTTTCTCCGCACAAGCCACACTTTTGTACTTTTCTACGAATTTTACTACTAAAGATACAAATTTCCTCGCTTAAAATTGGAGATATCTTTTGGCATTTGTGGCGCACCACATCTTTGGAACCTGACAGGTTTTTTTGTTGTCGCTCCCAAGTCAAAGCAACACAAAGAATACTTATACTACAAAAACACTACGAGCTTTTTAAACAGGAGCGCAAAGTCCAGCGTCCAATCCTCCTTTTTTACGACACATCTCCCATTCCTCTTCATCAATCATACTACGAAAATGGTAAGAAAGCCTTCCGTTTGCTGGAGTATCCGCGCTATATTCTGCCCTTTATACATCCTTGGTCTTTCGAGTGAACGCTAACCATTTCCTTTCTCACACGATATTACCTATTAGCTCCCACTGACGCTACTGAGCACGAGTACCGGCTCGGCCATCCTCGTCGAGCTCAAGACGGCGAAACGCTAAACGGCATCCTCATCAACTGCGACACTGGATGAACCTGACGCTGAAGGAAGTCGTGCAGACGTCACCGGTGGGCTACCCTTCCTCCAGTCATACCTTCCTTGCACGACTTACTACACCCGGGAAGGGAACAAAGGAGAGGCTAACTGGTTTTCGTCGATATTGACTAGGACGGAGATAATTCATGAGCCTCCCGGAAGCTTACGTCCGCGGCAACAACATCAAGTACCTCCGCATCCCGACCAGACAGTCGATAAAGTAAAGGAGCAGCAGCAGCAGCAGCAGCAGAACAGCGGCCGGGATAGGGACGGCGGGAAGTACAGGGGCCAGCGTGGCAATTACGATGGCGGTAGAGGGGATAGGGGCGGCAGGGGACGGGGAGACCACAGGGGTGGTGGCGGCGGTAGGGTCGCGGTAGAGGTCGGGGGATGTGAAGACAGGCAGCAAAAGGGTTGTTTTTCATTTCTGTATGCGATATGCATAATGCTTTGAACGAATGTTGTGGAACGAGAAGACGATACGATTATTTATAAAGAAGTATCGGACAAGGAATAAGCAAGAATACAAATTTTTTTTTTTTTTTGGTGCACAAAAAACTTGAAAACTACTAGTGTTACATGAAGAAGAAAAGAAAAGAAAACTCCAGGGGTGAGAACAATATTTTCTCTGTATCAACAAGACTATCTAAACATTTTTGAATAGAAGGTACCGTAATTTTATGCTTTTGACTTTTGCTTCTTCGCCTTGCTCTCAGCGCCGCCGACCGAACCGCGCTTCAGCTTCTTCTCTGGCTCCACCCTGCGCTTCTTCAACGGCATCGGCGGCATTATCTTCTTATCATTGTGAGCTTTCGCTACCTTTGCCGCATCCTTCGTCTCAACAATCTTCTCTTCTGCCAACTTCCTCTTCGTAGCCGGGTTAAGCTGCTTCTCCTCTCCTCCTCAACGTCACTATCCCAATTCCTCCTATTCTTCTTCTTCTCCTCGTAAGCCTCCTTCCGTGTTTTCTTATTCTCCTTCTTCTCCTGCTTCCTCGCTTTCAGTCCAGCCTCACTCTTCTTGTACTCTATCGCCTTAACTTCCGCCGGCGTGAGCACGTCCAGCTTCGGATCGTACAGCGAATCCGCCAACCAAATCGGCAGCGCCGCCGTCTTCGCAAACTTCACGTGTAAACCCCTAACACCCTCCAACCCCTCGGTATATACTTCGACGTAACCTGCTCAACCACAGCCGCAATATTCTCACTGACATCATCTGCCTTCATCGTCCTAATACCGACCCTGATCGAGTGGCAATTCGAGGGGGATAAAGCGAGGTACGTAGCTCCAATAGCTTTTTTCTATTTCTTTTTTGAAGGATTTCGGGATCTGAGGATTTTTTTTCGATGTTGATGGGATGGGATTTTGGAGGCGCGGCGGTAGATTGATTTTCCGAGGATTTTGGGGAGTGAAGGGACTATGCGCTCGTCCGCGAGGAAAACGTCGTGAGCGCGCTCGAGCTGCCGTCGAGATTCGAAGGATTTGTACTTTCCGCGAGCGATTGCGGGGACGTGATCTTCAGCGTTGCCGTTGGGGTAGGTTGAGCTTTGGAACTAGCGCTTTGAACGACGCCGAGGGATCTTTTACGATGACGCAGATTGCGATCGTGGGTGTTATCTTGAGGAGGGGTGGGGGAGACACTACAACATCAAAACCGACCAGTAAAAGTTCAGTCAGTTAATTGTAAATGGCAGAGAGTGAAAAATAGGGGGCAATGGGACGTACATCCGGTGTGGTTTCAACTGCTTGTGGTCCGTAACGTATTTCATCGACGTAATCTGCAGCCAGACGGCCATATCCGGATCGCCCGCGCCGTCATATACATCCTCCGCGTCGCTACCGGACTCGTTGTCGCCGCCCGCTAGTAGGTTCGGCTTGCTCGTGCCGTGCTCCTGCTGCTTCTTCATCCATGCTTGCAGGGCCTTGACCGCTTTGGTCGTCTGAAAGTTCTTCGTAAGCAAAGGAAACACAATTACAAATATTATATAAATTAAAGGATTGGAGCAGAGCTTACTTGGGCCTTATCTAGTTTGTATTTCGATTCTGTGCCAGTCATTTTGGTGAGTGGTTTTGGAGGTTTGAACGGTTTTAATGGGTTGGTGAAGATTCGATTTTTAGTATATGAAACTTGCGACGAAATTTTCACCTGTGGTCGGCAAAAAAAAAAAAAAAAAAAAAAAAAAAATCGGGCTACTGCCAAAAAAAAAGCAAACATAATTTACGCCACAGTGAGGCTTACATGCTAATTCAGCGGCCCAGGGACTTGGAATCTGGAAGTTCTTCAAGCGATTCCTCGAGCTCTAATAGATTACAATACGTCATGAACGGTCTTTTACGTCAAACTGCAATATTTATAAGTGCTTAGTATCGTTATATTATTCACAGGCAAAGCTCGAGATTGCTATATGTTGAGATTGGCCGAGCGTGGGTCCCACCAATAGCTTGATAAGGAGGCTCTGCTGTTATACCACAAAAATTAGGAAGGATTTTTTAGCGCGAATAACAATTCCGAAACTAAAGAGAACTCGATAAGGCTATATATATAGCTACAGGCTCTCTAGCTCTCAACATTCCTCCCTTTGTCCTATTGTTCGCCCTCCGTCTTGAGCGGACACCAGCTATCTCTTTCATGCCATACTCTCCTAAACGGCCGATCTTAACAAGTCAAACGATGCTTAATACGGCAGCTCCCTGCTGCGCAATAGCACGGCACGGATCACTTCCTCACTGCCAACTACCACGCCGCTTCCTCGCGCTATGTAACAGCAGATCACTACTATCACCACTGCGGCGCAGCAATAACAGCAACCTCCTCATCTTACCCTCCATCCACTCCAGAACAGCCATCGCGGCCCCACGCCCCGGCGGCCCCGCCCTCTCGAGCGCCGCTCCGACGCGAACTCCCGAAGTCTCCACCGGCGACCACTCTACCTCCTGCACATCCCCTCTTCATAATAACCATGATCGCCTCCGCCTCCCTAATCTTCAACTACCAGCGCTCCTCTTCCTCCGTCGTTTCCTCTACGCTGTACGCCCTGCGCGTCCACCCTACGGCCCACGAGCTTCTGGGAAACGATATAAGCTTCCGCTCAAAAGTTCCTTGGATTTCCGGGAAGATGGACCAATTACATGGGAAGATTGAGATTCGTATAAAGTTAAAGGAAGTAAAGGGGAGGCTACGCTGCATTTTAGGAGTTATAGGAGGCAGAGGCAGGGGACTTTTAAGACGGAGGAGTGGGCTTATTACGCTACGAACCGGGGAGAAGGTTAATCTTATGGATGGTGGGGAGCTGCACCCTTCGGTGGATGAATGAGGAGTGGAGGATGGATAGAGGAGATGCGTTAGTGGTGGCATGGGTATGTGCATATGTACAAATGTGTATAGACTAATTAAAAATCAAAAAGGCTCTCTATATTCGATGCATGTAAGTCTCACATGGTGACCCTATGGCCATTCAGTGTAATCAAGGCTTCTTCTTTTTTATATTAATTACAAAGCTCTTTGTCTATAGATGCTTCTAAGGCCTTGCAGACGGCCCCCTTTGCGAAGTGTGGCACAGCAGAGGAGAAGCCGGAATCAAAGCAAGCAGAGAGTAAGGTTTTCCCTCGATCCCCCCAAATCATCGGCAATTCCTTTAGCGATCTTTACTATTATATTTCTTTTTGGGTTGCGGGATTTGCCAACACAACAGGCACACAGAAATGAAACACCCAGTGACCAGTAACCAATACATTTCGTCACTCGTTTCTCAAAACCTTTTATCAACTCAAGATAACCCAGAACCCCAGTATCGAGATATACTTAAAAACCATCCCTACCCCCACTCCTCCTTGATCCTTATCAAGTGCTCTCTCAAAAAAGCATAGGTATTTCGCTCGTCATAGTCTCTCTCTTACGATAGCAGATAATCTGGCAAACAATAGAACCCTAGCATTTCAGTCGCCTGCTCTTGACGATACGCTTATAACAATGGTGAGCACCCGTTGCTGGAGACATCCACTCGCCTACAAAACTCAAGTTAGAGTCTCAGCTAGCTAACGTCCCATTATTAGGCTTCAATATTGCGGCAAATAGTGGCAAG
Source organism: Pezizomycotina sp. ARF18 (assembly GCA_002224055.1). Taxonomy (NCBI): domain Eukaryota; kingdom Fungi; phylum Ascomycota; species Pezizomycotina sp. ARF18. Next base: position 53,184 of record AZLU01000203.1, read on the forward strand.
TCCACGAGTCCGGCACGAAGAGACTGGATTGGATCTGGTTTACGTCACAGATAACAGTAGGGACCTTTCTTCGTATTATTTTCCATATTCTAACTCCTTCACGCTACAACTTTACCCGACAAAAAACAAGTAATCGCAATGTCCATGCCCGCGGCGGAGTACCCGAAAGTCGCATACAGAAAATCCCTCAAAAAGTCGTCGAGTCCTGGATAAAAAGCACGGCGAGGACTGGCACGTATGGGAGTTTCGTGCGGAAGGGACAGGTTACTCGGACGAAGCGTTTCACAATCGGTTTTCCATAGCCCTTGGCCAGATCACCACCCGCCGCCGTTTGGGTTAATACCGAATATCATGGCCAGCATGAGGAATCATCTGAAGAGCGATCCGAAGAAGGTGGCGGTTGTGCACTGCAAGGTATGTTTTATAGCTCATAATGTGGAAATTGTGGTGGTCGTTTCTTGAAACTGATAAGCGCAGCTGGCAAGGGAAGGACCGGGACGGTTACGTGCTCCTACTTGATATCGGAAGAAGGCTGGACGAAAGAGACGCACTGCAGCGGTTCACGGAAAGCGCATGCGGCCCCAGTTCGGCGCCGGCGTTTCGATACCGTCGCAGCTCCGGTACGTCGATTACGTCACGCAGTGGGTCGGCCCGAAGTACAACAGGACTACTTCGAGCGATCGGTCGAGATCCTGGAGGTCCAGCTCTGGGTCTACCGCGAAGCGTCACTTTCCGTAATGGGCTACGTCGACGAAAGGCAAAGTCCATCAAGGAGTTCCACGTCTTCAACAAGAAGAAAAAACCGTATCGATAAAAAAGAAGACACGTCTCCGCGGTCTTTAAACCGACGGGAAAGGGTGATTTGGCTACGAATGACGTCTGCATTGACCTGGAGAACGGACGAAGGCAGCTTACGGTTGGACTTTTGTACGGAACATGCTCCTTCTCTTCCTTTTTCTCATTCTAACGCTTCTTCTACGATGATCACGAGGCTGACAGAATCGTCTGGAAAAATAAGGTATCGTCGTCGCGCACTGCTGGTTTAACTGCTTCTTCGAGGGGGACGAAAAGAGCGGAATGTTTCAACAGGAATGGGAGAAAATGGACGGAATAAAGGGTACTCCAGAAAGGGAGCAAAAATGTTCGACAAGATAATGTAGCGTGGAAAGGTGGTCGAGGAAGAAAAGACGATACAGGAACGAGCGAAGGCGAGCCCGTAGAGGCACGAAGAAAGCGCCAACGGTAGAAATAGACCACGCGGAGGATAACAGGGATCTGGGTCTTAGAAGACCAAAGATGGCGATTTTAGGCGACCTTGAGGACGGTGGGATCAGTGGTCCGCAACACCGAGGAGTATCACGAACAAACCCCTCGACGCGTCGTCGCTATCGACGATCCTGAATGCATCCTCTACGGTGACGGTGCTGGTGACGCAACGGTTGAAAGGCTCCAGAAGCTAAAGAAGCTCCCAAGAAACGAAGATTGAAGAAGCTGGGGCCTTCCATCGAGGGTTCAGAAAATCACAAGTCGAAAAACTTCTGCGGCAAAAGCAGACATACACAACATTATTAGAACATCGGATGTGCCGCCTCCCCCAGACCCGCTCAAATAACAGAACAGCCGCGTACAGAATCTCCAGAACCCACATCGTCAAACTTCGGTCGCCGTCGGTGTCGAAGATCATGAGCGAAGCAGTTTCATCGTTACAGACACATTTAAGAAGACGACCGGTAGGGACGCTAAGAAAGAGAACGATGACGAGATGATTAGCTGATACTTGTATGGACTGTAAGAATTATCGCAGTAGCGATCCTTTCTACCCTGCGGGAATACTGTGAGTTCTCATCTATCACATCCATTATCCTTCTGTCGTGCGTCGAGAATAAGCATGATCTAGTGTAAAGTAATATTAAATATTTCAGTGGTTGACGCTTCCTTCCTAGAAGAGTACTGTCATTTGTGCCTTGAGTTCTAATAATAAAACGTCGTCCAGCTACCACCCAATTTCAAATTTATCAAGTTTAATGTTCGTTGAGTAGATGACCGTCCTCGCCAACAGTTTTCAATCTGCACTCACGATCGTTCTTTCAAATGATACCCTCTTTAAACTCTTTACTGTTCGAAAACATCAATTTGAGCCGCAAAGCCAATCCTTTGTTCTCTCTTTAGAGCATCGAGCTATATTGTTCGCTGCTCATCGTCCCTAGTATATCGCTCTTCTGTTCTCAGTTCGGCCCTCTCACATGTTTTCACGACGCGTTTACCACGCGCCCTACCATCCCCGATCGAATGGCCGTACTCCTGGCCCTAGAATCCCCTCTTGCCCTCGCCTTCTTCTCTGCAACCTAAATTCAACTTCTACATCGACCTAGGCTTCATATCCCTGCGCGTCTCCAGCGGAGGCAAGTGGCAGCGCCAACAACGAGCAACACGATGCTGCAAGTAACGGTCACCAACCGCCAAAGAGGATCATCTCCGCTAGGACAAGGAGTCTCACGACGTGAAGCGGGAAATCGAAGCTACGTACACAGCAACAGCAACAGCAAACAGCACAGCAACAGCAACAGCAACAGCGGCAAAAATGTCAACGGCAACGATAACACAGAGATGGAAACGACACCTTCGACAGAAGATAAGGAAGGATCGCCGGTTCGTCTCGTACGGGCTCGTGATCCGGAGACCGGCGTAGTAGCACCGGTGGCGACGCGCAGGATTCTCCCAGCGGTTCATCTTCTGCCTCAGAGTCCTCGCTGTGTGAACGTCTTACGCGCATAGCTGAAGCTACGAATATACCCCCTTGAACGATACCCTTCGACGACGTCACCGGTAAGCGGGTGGACTTCCAGTCCTAACTCGGAGCGGAAGAATCCGATAACATCATCGCACCCGTCCGATACCAGCATTGCCCGACTGTTGCTTCCGTCCGTGCTGCTGTTGGCGTAGCGCCGGAGTTTCAACCGGGGACGGGATGGTTACGTCGCACTCGTCGTCGTCGTCGGCCGTCGCTCAAAGGGTAGGAAGAGGCCGCCGGAGGAGTTCATGTACAGGGCTATCAGCCAGCTGCAAGTGCGCCTTCGACGCGATGGAGGGACGTCGGGCAGGTGATATAGTCGGCGCAGGAGTTGGAAGCTGAGGTGCTCAGCTTGCGGCGGAGGTGGAGAAGCTCAGGGCGGAGGTTAAGGGGTGAAGGTGTTATGGGTGTTGGAGGGAGGTTGCAGTTGTTGATCAATGAAGCTTATAGCTTTCATGGTAGTTTGATAGGAGAATAGCGTTATTCGGAGTAGCAGCAAATTCACTGACTTCTTTTCGAGGCCAAACGTTTCTTCTTTTCTTCTTAACATTAGTTTGCTTCCTACAGTTACTTATTTTGCTTTAGAACCACATGGAACCTGAACCAAACCAAGCCTGTAAGCTTCTTCGATAATGTTATGAATATTAACAGACGTCCTCTATAAGATTCAATCCCCGAGAAACTTCAAAGAAACGGCATTAGTTGTCAATACTAGACTCAAGCGTTTTAAACTCAGCAAAGTATCCACACTTGATGCTTTAAATAATCGAACACGGCGTCTCCGTCATATCGTCTAATTCTACAGCAAAACGCTAACGTTTGCTGTTTGTCACTAGTAATATCCATTTATTTATTTATTTATTTATTATTTATTTATTATTATTTATTTTGGACCATTTGAATATTCTTTTTCTTCCTCTCTACTAGTAGTGATTCAAAATCTAAGCTACAATAAAACATCTTTCATCAATACTAACTGATACACCTACTGCTCTCATATGCAAGCATATATTGAGAAAAGAGGTCCGCATCCAGCGTATACTATACTCATTAAACGCCTTTTAGATCCAACAGGTAGCGCCATAATAATTGTATAAGAGTCCTTAAGTATCGCGGTCCGTAATGCTCTGTATATACCGGTCCAATGATTAGTGCGATCAATATTTCTGCTGTCATCATAAAAATATCTAGAGTACATCAGCGCTGCAATGTATGCCGTAGATACTCTATATATCAGGAAGTAACAGAGGAGACATCCGAAATGCCGACTGCGAAATACGCTGCCGCACGAAGCATTGTATATTCCCCTTCGCCGTACTAGACACATTGCTCTACTTTCCAGCGATAGAAGCTTGCGCAGCGGCTTAGGAAGTCCAGGGATACGCGTTTGGACGATATAGTATAGTTACGGTTTGATTTGCCTACACAGGATAGATTACTACAGAAACTCAGTGACTGAGTCCAGCAAGACCTCAATAACGATATCCGCTCTTCGCTACGCATGAAAGGAACAGCTATACGGAGACACGATATGTTTTCAAGAGCGATGGAAAATTTGGCAGATAAATAGCTTCAACTTTTTTACGTTTGTTGCCTACCGGGAAAAGGCAGAGAATCATAGATTTTATCTGATTGGCTAAAGAGGAGACACTCGCAAATTGTAAATCTTGTATTCGAAACGCCTTCAACAAGTTTCATATCAATATTTCATCAATGTCAAAGACATGGCATACATCCAGTACACAGACAAAGGCTGCTTACAATAGCACTACTTGATCGCCGTCGTACGGTACATATCTTACTTCGCATCGTTCCCGGTAAAAATTCAAAGTTAGGAATGTGCGAGAGACTAGACGATTTCACGTATAACTGGAGTAGCAAGTATTCGCGAAATCAACTTTATTCGTCGTATTATTACAAAGAAGTTACGGTGCTTTTTATAAAGAAAAAAGAAGAAAAGAAAAACAAGTATGCAACAGGAGTTTCCACTCCGCAGTCTGACGATAGGTACTGAACGTACAACAGATGTACGAATGAAACGGCAAATGGCTAGGTCCCTAAGCAAGTAGTGGTGATGTTGTCCAACATTCTAGTTGAATTCTACCCTGACATACCCGCTCTAGTAGGAGTATCACTTCCCGAAGATGCACATGAAATCTTCGCAGGGTGCGATAGAAGAATTTCTTCCGGTGAACCCATAACATCGCGATGAGACAGAATGGCCTACAAGGGCTGATATGACTAATCCACAGTATCAGAAATTGATCATGAACCCACCCAAAAGGGCTCTGGAGATATCATATCTAGAAAACGGCCCCCGACTCCGGCGATAGGTTGAGCAAGTGTATTACTTGAAAACCGTATCAAAGACTGCGGAATGATATGTATGCCATGTTCGGTGTTTAGCACGCCATTTACCGTCATAAAGAGTACTATATCGCTCGAAAAATAATGTCAATCTGATATTCCGATGAAACATTAAACCCAAATATTAAAACGTTGTCCTGGTACAGGATCTCGGCGTTATAAGGAGGGAAAGGATTCAAACATTCCACCTTTAGGATATGAAAAGCTATGTCTCTACCGATGTACAAGGACGGCAGATACAAGATGGGAAGCCACTTCCAAGGGTGGATTTTAGTTATAAGATCTGGAGCGGCTCCAAGAACTTCTCAATCGTATAAATCATCAAAGTTATCCGGGTGTCGATATAAGGAATCTAATAGCCTGCAGGGGCAATAAGACCGCTGGTTCTTCGTATCCTTAATCAGTTTGCGAGGGGAGTAAGGATTCCCTATAAGCCATACCACTGCAGGATGGAAATATGTTTATAGCAAAGCTTAGCCACAGGTCCCGGAGGGATACGGGAAATTACTACCGGGTAATTTAAAGATGCGTATAATGACGGTGAATATCGTATGCCATCAAGCCACGTACCGCGCCCAAAGCATCGTCCGGCAGGTACCACGCCATATATTATGCCATGTCGAGTCTGCTGAGAACCATATTTTTGAACTAAGACTCAGGCGCTAGGAAGAGACCATAATTTTAAGATGACAATAGATTTAGTAACTGGCATAAGTCACGTAGCTAGTAATGATTGCCATTCTACGATATGACAGTTAGGCGCAAAACCTATAGCGTCATTTTTGGCGTTGCGCATCGTAGGACCGAAGAATTAACCGTCACGTCCTACTTCATCCGCGAGTTTGTACATACGTTGACTCGATTAGCAAAATGAATTGAAAACCACAACAATTCGTAGTGTTTCGTACCTAGTCTCTCAGCTCGGCCTAACTGCGGCACCTGGGGGCCGAGACGATACTTCGTAGATCATATACCGTTATTTGAATTCAAATGTCGCTAATTCTTGCTATCCGGAGCTCTCTATACAGAAGGAGATACTATTGGCAAAGGTGTGAAACCACTACGCTATAGAATTCCACATCGATTATCGATGGGGTCGCATATTGTCATGGTCTTATCGGAAGTTCTGTTGCCCGATGCTGCAGCAGCTTAACTGCGGAAACTGCGATCTCTTCCTGTATCGAACGCTCGCTTCCCGGCGGAAAAAATACTTAAGTAGTCATGAACAATTTTAACCTTTGTTGCTGCAGAACACGAGACATACAAGTTTGATACTCTATTCGCCGTTCATATAATACGTATCTCACACTTTATACACGGTTTATAGACTGCCGAGTCCTCGCGGGATTGCGGCCATAACTAGTTAACGTCCACAGTGACACGCCCATTTCCTATAAACTATATCGACCAAACGAGTATGACACTTTATGGATACATATCTCACAGCGTTGTACAAAACTTTGTGGATGTAGCTTTGGAGAAATACTGCTGGAGTATATGTCACTTCGAACGGCTTATTACATGAAACCTTTTCCGTCAGGCTCTAGCGCTCTGGTGACATGAGATCTGGATTATATTGTAATTGAACTGTGGAGTTATGCAGTGGGCACAACGTGACGTTTACCATTACGCACCTTCGTAGACCTGGTTCGCTATGGTTGTACTTACGATAGGTTATCGGCGCCCCCCTTTCAGCTTGTATGGCAATATTCCCTAGATTATTGCTCAACAAGCCCTACGTGATAGACTAGGAAAAACTCGCCCCAAAAGTAGAGCAAAGTGGCGGCATAGCACCAGTGTCTATTAAGGCTTTTGTAACAATACCACCTCATACACAATGTTCCACAAGCCAGAGGTTTCACTTAAATTCAAGCTGAATAATTTATCTCATAGACCAAGAACGTAGCTTCCAGATTAGTAACCTTTTTATTGAACAGTCTGAAAAAACATGCCCACAGGTTCTCAAGTAACAGCTCGCTTGTTAACGTTGAGCGCTTTGTCATCAACGCTTGACGAGTCTATAAACGCCTAACGCACTCTTTTGGAGCCATAGGGGCAAGTAAGTTAGATAAGAGAAGATCGACACTGCGCTTCATATTGTAAAAAACTGCGGAACTCGCTACTCAGAAAAAAGTATTCGCGTTCAGGTGATAGCATCATCAGCCACTGCAGGGTTGGCTTCACCAATCAATATAAGTTGTCCTCACCGGAGCTTAATTCCTTGTATGATCCCACGACGCGTACAGATACGTCCCGGTCGTTTAATAATAAAATCATTAAAGATCTACGAAATTAGTGATAATAGATATGAAATAGAGTTAATTACGGCTTTTCAGTAGATGACTTCTGGATCAGAAACCGATTGGTTCAGGAGCCATGATAACATGAGGGTTAGGATCCAACCATCGTCTCGGTAATCAAGATATAGTCATTTCGGCGCATTTTAATCAAGTTAAATTCCCGAGTACACATCTATAATCCGCCAAATCGAAGTTCGAGTTCTGTGCATCTGCACCCCCTTCAGTATATAATGTCGGAAACGGGACAGGTCTAAGCATTCAAACTAAGCCTCGGCATTAGAACCGCTCCTACAAAATCCGAAGGCAGACCGATACCTCAATGTCGTCGCGACTACTTCAACATATAAATCAGGGCGCAGTCAAGATGGCGGCTCGCTTTCAAAGGTATCACTATTTCAGTGTTATGTAGTTACCAAACCTGGGCAACCAACGGACACGATAGAGGCGAGCAGTTACACGTGTACACGCCGATAAATACATTGGGATACTCGCCACCGTAAACCCCGAACTTCGAGCATTGTTTGAATCTAACGGCGTCGCCGAAGGCCATTGAGCTTCATTAATTCATGAAGAATCCTCGCAGTCACAGCAATGCGTACTAAATGTTAATATGTCCTGACAGAAACAGTTGGATAACTACCTGGATGTTCGAGAAATCGTCGGCAGTATGAATTAACATTATAGAAGCAGTCGCTTTAGCGATAAACTAAAGGAGTTCGCGAGCAGCGATAAAGAGAAACCACAGCTGTCAGGAATGAACGAATATTCCTATTTCGATATATCTACTGAATAGAGGGACCATGTAGGGCCAGCGTATGATAATCAAGCGAAACCCTTCTAGCTGATGCCCAGAGCCGCAAGATAAAGTCGACGTTGAAAAAATTGCAAAGCACATCCACAAAGACGGGTAGCGCAGATATTTCTATTCGCTCTAGATCTGCTACATAGTAGAATACTTACTAGCGCTAGCTTCAGCAAGAGAGCCGCTCTGGTCTAAGTACCGCAACGTCATATATCCGTCAGGAAACCATTTGGTAACTACACTGGCCGCAGTAATCTTGAGGTATATAAGTAACAAAAAAACAACTACAACCTATCTCCTTGCCGGAGCGAACATCGATCCCCAGAGCTCCCACGATAACAGTTATTTCTTTTTAACGAAATGAAAGATGTGGACCCTATAATTTCACGGGCTGGTGACAATTAAATTGAGCAGAATATACAATCCTTCAGGACGCACTACATACTATTTTACAATTACAACCCCTGTTTTCCTCAGAGAATAGGTATAATGCAAGATTAGCAATACTTCGTTCACGAAGTTTAGTATACACTGTTAGGGCACGGAATACTTCAAGGCCTGTGCCTTATTCAACCAGAGCATTACAGCACGAGCAACACCTCGGTGAAATGAAGGCACGGCGGGCTATGTCTATCTATCATTCGAGCTCAAAGAGGGAAATGCTGCTATAATTAGTTATGTTTAAGGAATAGAATATTCTGGCTGATAAATCAGTGGAAGCCATCCCGATTTTACGAGCGTCCTATATCTCACGATGCCTTGGTAAATTGCCAATATCAGTATAATTTAGAGTCTAGCTTAGAAATTGAACGAAGAGTCAGTTACCTAGAGATTTAGGAGTTCTAATACAGTTGATTGATGTGCGAGGAGCTTTCTACCACCTCACAGTGCAATGCTGCGAAGTGACGTCCAATATTAATGCAATATATTGCCATTTAAGTTCTGCGTCCGCTTGTAATTCTTTCACGGCCATTAATAATAGAGAATAAAAAAACCTAAGCAGCAAATCTGTAGGCCGTTTTGCGGCAAAGCATCATGATAGTCGATATTCATTCGCCAATTTTACGGTATCGCCATTTCCATATCTCCGCTAACTAATGGCGTCTGGATTAATGGCCCTATCCATAAAGTGTAGGGGCGAGAAGGCAAAAAAGAGTACGCACATTAAAAATCCTTGTAGTTTGATATATCCGACCTTCCCATGACATCGCACAGAATTTTCTCGTGCGGGCGATTATGTGAGCACCAATATGCAGCGGCATCTAATGCTCAAAAACGGTACGAGACAATATCATGTCAGCTGAAGCATTAACCTTAGGGGTGTTTCCCTGAACCTAGGCCTGGTGAATATACACATGTTTAGCAGGATTGCGCTATATACCACTTGCTGAACCGGCACGTGAGCTATTACAGAATGCCTTTTAGGTCGTACATTGATATTAGGGATTTTTTTGACTGCTTGGAGAATATGTATCCTGAGCTATAGCTAACTAACGGTCACATCCAGAGCCAGAAAAGCCAAAGGCTCTGGAAGCTTCCCAGAGACTTTCTTTCAAAAGAAATTTGCATGGTACAATAGAACTTCATCCAGGGAAATAACCCAGCTCTTTCCGCTATTACCACTCGTCGGGTTTCCTTGCCTTTGTTAATTCCCTAGATCCCGGGCCAGCTCTCAATATCAACATGCATGACATTGATATTTTATCTATTCTCACGAGATTATTGGTTATCGGACTAATTTTCTTCACACCGCTCCTTGCAGAAAAGTAACAACTCCCCCATGCTGGAAAAGAAAAATATCGCACGAGGTTATCCGGCCATTCTCAAGCTTATCGCAGAAGACGAGTGGTTGATATACGTTCACGGCACAGGCGGGCGGCCGGACGCGATTGTAGCACAGCCTCGAATGATGACGACAAAATGTAACTAGCCCTATTTATACATTTTTATAATTATTGATAATTCTGAATTTTACCAATCCAGTTCCGAAGGAAGCGGAGTCACAGTAGGGAAATAAGATTCTTATGGTCTAATACTCCGAGTTAGCGAGCCGAAGACGTTTGTGGTTGTTACCTGCATTTCGTCCTTGGAGGATTGAAAATAAAACGCAATAATAGAGCTTAAAAAAAAGTAAAATAAGAATAAATCCGAATATTTAAAAGTGAAATCGTGGTATCAGGATTCGTGAAGTTTGATGACTTGAGAAAAAGTAACTACGAGGTCCCATGTACAAAGTGGTCTCGTGGTGGTTTTTGGTTTGGCGCCGTTGTTCTCGCTCGGATCCCTTCGGAACCTTGCACAATCCCATCATGACTTGACAAGCAGAAATAGAGTGCTTACTTAAGAGCAGATCCTTGTAACTAGTTTATTTCCTTTATCATTAACGTTATTGGCCTTTCGGAGAAAGAGCTTAACTAGTAGCAGATAGCAGAAAAAGGATTGGGGGAGGATGCTCTTTTTTAAAAAACAATGCAAAGCTGCGTTCTGCAGCGAGGCTTTCAGAACAGCATACTTATAAACACTTTTGGGCGACTAGAGTCCACCGAGAATGAATATAATGGAAGAAAAAGGCGCCCGGAACGATAGAGCGCACTAATTGCTATGCCGCTGAAATGTCCTTAATAAGCAATTGCCCAATTGAAAGAAAAGAGAACGAAGCCAATTTTAAAAAAGTAATTCGAATCCATCAATCCTCCTTACTTCTCCGAGAATCCGTAGCTGTCGTCCTTCTTTCCTTCCTTAAGACCGGTCATCATAAGACCCGAGTGTTGCTGCCTCTTCACGTCCTGATAATCCCAGCTCTTCGTCCTCTGGTGCATCTTAGGCTTGAAAGAGCCGCCGTGCATGGGATTAGTATCCGTGACCGCGCTCCCGCCGTTGTTCCCGGCAGGTTCGTACGCGGCGCGGACTTGTTGAACTCCTCGGCATCTTGCATGTAGTTGTACGACGACCTCCTTGGCATCGGACGGATCGTTGATCTCTCCCCGATTGCTGCTGCTGTTCTCCCCGGCGGAAGAGGAAGCGGGCAGCTTCGGGTCGGAGTCTTGAACCTTCGAGTGTGCTGTTGTGTCTTGCTGAAAGTTGCGAGGCCGGCTGTCGCTACGCTCAATGATGGACTTGGAGGACTGCGAGGAGCCCGAGACCCAGGCGTACCTCTCCGTGGGGGTTTTCGGAGCTGGCTGCGGCTTAGCGTCTGACATTATTGCGAACTCTGTAAGAGCTATTTGAGAAACGAGACGTTCAATTGGTTTGTCTGGTATTGAAGCTGCTTTTATCCACCGAAGTAGAAATGAGCTTTTTCCGGCTTAGGAAAGCCAATTCTAGATTCTAGGTCGGGCTCAACGTGTGTGTGTGTGAGCGGAGTCCCGCTTTTTTGCAACTAGCTATACTAGCTAGCTTTAGAGCCGTCTCGCGAGTCGACGGAAGCGGGAAAAGCTTCCATGCAGATGACGACATGAACGTGGGATTTTCGTTGAGCCTCAACGTTAGCTTCACGTTCGCGTACAACTGAGAGCGAAACGAGGACGGAGAGATACAAAGACTCTTAACTGGGATGAGACGAAACGAAACAACTTGAAATGATAACATAAGAAATCCTGCGTACCTAAAGGAGAACTCTAGATTGAAGCTTTGAGAGACAACCTCTTGAGACACTGTGGTATTAGGGAGTTTTGTTTGGGTGAGATAGAAAGGAAAGGATTGAGGGCATAGGTTGAGCTGAAGCGAAGGACATTTTTAAAGGTCTTTTGTGGGGGGGTTTATTAGCGAACCCTTCCAAGAACGGAGCAATACTGAACAAAAATAAAAATAAGGCAATGCTTAGTACTAGCAGCAAGATGATCACTAATAAGTATCATGATATTCCAGAGAAGTATTCCTGGACGGTTATCGAAGCTGTTACTAATAACAATTATAATTAATAAAAAGATCCTACTACTATCACAATCCACCAAATCTATCAAGAGCTCCTTGCCAAGTATCGTATGACGATTGCTATTATATAGGACTTGGTTCCCGAACCCATCGATACGATACTTATAAGTACCCAGATACTTAATGATTACTTATTAAGTATTATAATTCAGATGGAATACAAGCGCTCATCGATTGGCTATTAGTATCAATGCCCAGAAAACGTTTAATATGAAGAATAATCAGAATAAGGTACATTAGAGGAGAGTAGCGGCATTCGATTTCTCATCATGTTCGAACTGTACTACTCTTTCGGTTCGTGTTACGGTTTCACGATATCTGCAAGCTTGCGAACTCCAAAAGTATATTCCGTATTTGAGGATATTAACGAAAAAAAAAAAAAACACATAAATTGGCAATCGCAATTGCAAACGGAAACATTCAGAAAAAAAGGAACACCCCATTCTATAGGATAGGCTGCCTAGAATGCGGAGTATCATCCTTTCAACGTATCATCTCGTAAGAGAAACTTCTAATATTCTTTTTTCCTAATATTTTTGGAGATCGTCGTTTCTTGTCGCGGCCTCAATATTTTTCTTGGCAGGTGTTTTGTTCCTAAATTGCCAAGTCGAACGCGTAATTAGAGTATTGGCACACAGGACGATATTAAAGCGTCGGTGAAGATTAGCCGATCTTCGAGCCGTACAATGACACGTCGCTGCAATTGCTAAGTATCTCTTCAATTGCAACAATGTCAAAAAGGTAAGTATGATATCTCCTCAAATGACTCGAGCAAGATAGATCCACGCTCTTCATACTTTAAAGTATACCTCGCTGCAATTGCCTCTAGCGGATAATATATCCTGAGAGCATTGCAGATGGACAGATGGAAGACTTAATGGCATGCAAAAAACGTTCAAGACATGCGCTATTATAGACAGCATCACATTGGAGAAAAGAAGAAGCGATTAGGCTTAGTACTTGGCATGAAAGTGAGAAAGATATATTGTTGATGTTGCATTCCTTTCGTTTATTTCGAGAGGACTCACGGTTACTCCATGGATTTCATCTCTTCGTCGGCCTCTTCCGATCGTGTTTTTCGTCTCAAACATGAGATACATGGGGGACTGTCTTAGATATTCTGTTTCCCTCTTGTTCCCTCTTGTTTTCATTTGTGGCTCTGCTTTCCGTAGTTTCTTCACTTTTTAACGTTTCGCTAACCGTGGTTTCTTTTTGATTTTTTTTAAAAAAAAAAAATTTTTTTTAATATCTCCCTCATGATCATCGTGAGAGAAATATATAGCCAAAGTGTACATACAGAAATATCGCAAGAGCCCAAGGCTCTAGAAATCCAGTCTCGCGCGATCTGTTCGTGCCATTATGGTTATCTGATCTATTAATGGCCACATTTAATGAGCGCACGAGGCAGTTAAGACATACGCGAAACTCTATCGATGCGGGACTCTCGCCTGAGGTTGCGAATTTCTCCGATCTTGCCCCATTAACAAGTAGCTACGAATATATATATTCGCCTACTCGAACAAATTATAATATTACTTACCTGGTTTTCGAAAGAGAACCTCTTCCAAGGAAATACCAGCACGATCGTGGTAGTCTGAGTCTATCCTTCGTCGCTGAAAGTTGTTCTTTGCTTTCCTCCATACCCCCTTTCTTTTTCTCTTTACTGGTTATTTCCTTGGAAGAAAACAAGCTCTTTGGAAAGGTAACACGTACCGTTACATGTTTCTACATACGCATGCGCAAATGTTATTTTTTTTTAAAAAAAAAAAAAAAAAAAAAAAAAGAAGCGCATGAGCTGTTTATTGTCGTACAGAAAGTACGCCCTCCGATAAGGTGATTTACCCCTGAAACTGTCAATCGCATAGTGCTTTTTCCCTTGTCATTTCCCGGAAGAAAACGTGGGAAGGAGTGTAACAAAACTGCACATGAGTCGGGAGAAGTGAGCCCTTTTTCGTTTTTTTGCGCGCGGGAATACAATCGACCGGGACACTTTTTGTTCTAGACCCCTTAGCAACACTTAGCACGCACACTAAGAAAAAAACGCCTCCTTTTTAGACAGTGGAAATTGGCTTCGAAACTGGGGCGTACGAGCATATTATTCTTAACGCAACTCGCGCTCGCGCAGGAGCTCACGACACAGGGGGCGATAGTATACCGTATTAATCGCTCCCAACTTCCAAGCAGACAACTACTTACCCTATTGTTCTCTTGAGAACGAACGTCAGGAAAGCGAATACTATAGTACAACTATTTACTCACTTACTCTTGATAAACCTGCTTTTCCAGCTTTTGAGGATATTGATTTCTAATACCGGATAGATACGCGAGGTTTATCCGTTAATTCTTTGCATTAATAATTTCGGTCGTGTAGTCGCTGGCCCTTTTTACCCCGCTTAAACCGCAGCTGTAACATCCGTTTCACCGGAGCACAGCGGGGAAGAAACTGAGCAGATGTTTTAGCCGTAGACAAGTGTTTATTCTGATCATTACTAGGTTAGCCTGTACCTCGTAAGAATAGTACGAAGGTTTTTCTTCTAATGTCTTGTCTTTGAGAATCAGCCGACGGATGTTACCATCCAAGATCCGGTTCTTATCCTCGGCCCGACCATGGGTTTCGCTATAGACTAGCTGAGACGAGGGGCGTAAGTAACCTTCTTCCCACCATTGCTCACTCAAAAAAAGGTATGACGTTTGTATATATATATATATATTTAAGAATCAATTACCACCGGAATCATTCATTACTCCAACACCAGATTCCTAGGCTGTGTTACTTTTTCAGTATCTCTTATCTGCTATCGATATCGCCGTCTTCCGTAACATATATAGAGAGATATTCAGCTCAATTGTATTCTTTTAGATAGTGTTGAATATAAAATTTCAAAGAGCTTGTTTGATTACTCACTATACCGAGGTCCGCACTATTTTACCCGTTCTTAATTATCTGACGCTGCATCGAAGCGATTCCTGAGAAATATTTCAGCTCGTTAAGCGCGAAATATTTGCCTGCAAGTTGTTCCCTTCTGTTACGAAAAAAACGAATACGCGTTCCGCAAATCAAACGAAACATCCAGCCCTATGAAGGCCGTAACTATGAGAAGGTTGACGGCAAGCCCGGCGAGGTTTATTACCCGTGAGTAACTTACTCCACAAAAAAGCTTTTATCCCCGGTGGCTTTCTGTTTTCTTGTGGCACCGTAGTACAGCTGCCAATATGCCATTGGTATTTTGCTTCGGGTAATATCGTGTTTGTCTATATCGACTTGACACGACTGGAAACATTCCCCACAAATATACCTGCAGCTTTTTCATATCCTTTTTTGCCAAGCTCAGGCACTGACCTCTTGTTTCAATAAACACGACGGGCATTCAACATTTTTTTTTTTTTTTGCGAAATCCAGGCTCAAGCTCGCTGATATACAAAGCCCAAGCTAGAAAATGGCCAAGTCTTGGTGAAGATTCTCGCTGCAGGTGTGTTTATTCTTAGCGTCCCTCTTCTTTTTCAACTTCCTTGGCCATCCTTTTGTCCTCGCCAAGTTGATACTTGGCAAGGGTATCGCGATTATCAATCTTAAGAAGTTACGAATGATATGTAACCACGGGAACTAATGAAGTTGGGTTTCTTTCTACTTTCTACTTGAACGTCACAGGTCTGAACCATCGCGACCTGTTTATTCGTCAGCACCTCTATCCTGCTGTCTCGTTCGACACGCCGCTCTTGGCAGACGGCGTAGGCGTCGTAGTTGACGCGAGCTCTGCCGAGCTCGAGAAGACTTGGAACGGGAAGAAGGTCATCCTTACCCCAGGCAGAGGCTGGAAGTCGAGCAAGGAAGGGCCCGAAGACAAGTACGCCATTCTTGGTGGCACATCCTCGTTCCCTCTCGGTAGGTTTCCGTACCCATGAAATAGAACCAACTTTCTTTTTTTCTTGTCTGCACCTTCTTCTCCCCTTCGGGGACAGTACAAAAACGAAGTAGTGGTAAAGGTAAACAGGAAACAAAGCCTGTCAGCCAGAGCAGTAAAGAAAAAGGCTTCGAAAAGGAAAGAGAGTCAAGCATCAAATTTCGGCCAGAAGTATGCATCGAAGGCCTAAGAAAATTAGGACAGGAGCTTATTTTTTTGTGACACGTATATAATGTAATATAATATGAATATTACATACTAAACGTCGATCACACCTCGCGTGTGGAGGGGAGAACTTCCGACGACACGCAGGGAACATTAATTGGGCACATCATGAACATCTCGTATTAACAATCTCTCGTCTTTTTTTTTATTTTATTTTTTATTTTTTTTTTTTATTCTAGGTACATTACAGGAGTATGCTGCAGTATCGGCAGACGAGATCGAGGTTGCTCCGCCTACCTAAGTCTTCCAGAAGCGGCTTCGCTCCGCTAGGTGGTCTCACGGCATGGCGCGTCACGTTTCCAAGGCGAACGTTCAAGCCGGGCAAAACGTGCTCATCACTGGTATAGGTAAGGTTGAATGCTCTTAAATACCAAGCTGAAGAGGGATAGAAGATCAGAATCTTTATTGGAGAATCCAATTAAAAGTGAGAGAGAGAAGAAATGCATTTGGAGGTTACCAAACGCTGCTTCTCTACTTTCGGCCCCACCTGTCTCGCACCGTATTTAGCCTTCGGGAAGGCGGCGAGGTGTGGTGAGATGAAAGGGGGAAGGGGGGCGCGAGGCGGCTGTCGAAGCATTGACAACTGAAATGAAGACTCAAGTTAAAGTATATTAATCCTACTTCGGAACAATAATGCTGACCAATTGAAAAAAATTCTTTTATTCGATACTTGCAGGTGGTGGTGTGGCTCTTCTCGCTCTCCAATTCGCGACTGCTGCTGGTGGCAACGTCTTTGTAACGTCTGGCTCGGACGAGAAGATCAAGAAGGCGGTAGACCTGGGAGCAAAAGCTGGCGTCAACTACAAAGACGAATTGGAACAAGAAGCTCAAAGAGCTCTTACCGAAGGATCGCCCGTGAGTCTACCTTTCCAGCTTTTGAGAAAAACGTCAAAAAGATCCGATCATGGACTCCAAACTTTCCTCGTCCTAAAACACAAACTGGCCTATTGCTTTTCTTGTTAAAGCACTCCCAAGTGTTCGAAGATCATTATCCTGTACTCCAGGCAGATAGAAAGCGCAACGAATCAATCATACTAACTACGTGTATTTTGTTTAAACCTCCCCGTAGTTACCTAGACTCGGTCTTAGACGGTGCGGGTGGAGATATTGTCGTTAAAGCCACGCCGATCCTGAAGTTGGGAGGGCTAATTTGCAGCTATGGCATGACGCTTGGGCCGAAAGTCACATTCACCATGCAAGCTGTGCTAAAAAACATCGAGGTCAGTCAGGGTACCCCAGTGAGAAATATATTTCTGTTTTTCAAACTATTATTTCCCTCCTTCGCCATTGGTCAAAGTTCATTTTCATTTTCATTTTTGTTTATTTTGGACTATTTTTTTCGTTCATATACCTCCATGCTGCTAGATTGAACCCCCACAATATCTGTCATGTTTTCTCCTTTTCTCCTTTCTCCTACCTATCTCCTCCTATCACAAGTCCAATGCTAGACATTTCCCTTTTTCTTGGGAACCAGCAATACGTACCGCTCACTCTTGAGAACCAAAGTATAAATATGGCTTACGCTCGGCTACGGGGAGTTATAATTTTGCCGGCTAACCCCTTGTTGTTGTTTCTTTTTTCTTTGTGCGTGCAGATACGCGGATACCATGGGGTCAAGGTCGAGTTTTCGTCCATGGTAAAGTTTGTAGGAGATAAAAAAGATCCGGCCTGTGGTCAGCCAGACGGTTAACGGTATCGAGAATGCGGACGAGTGCTTCGAAGTTATGAAGAAGGGGATCAGTTTGGTAAAACTCGTCATTATAGTTTCTAACGAATCTGACTCCTCCAACTTTAGTATTAGGGTCAGATGTTTGTTTGTTCCTTGGTCTCAAATTTTAGCTTGTGGAGAAGTTCTTGAAAGTTGTTTTTCTTGTTTCCGACTCGTTCTTTGTTTTTGTCGTCTTTTTTTTCTGTGCTATTTATTCCTTTCCTGCGTTCATCATCAGAAATTTCCGTGTTTTTTTTTTTTTAAACGCAAGCCTACCTCTTCTCACCAATGTCACGACAAGCATGACTTGTCTGGTTGTCATCACGTAGTAAACCCAAATTCATAATCACGCAGGAAACAGTTTTGGAGATATTTACTTTCATCGGCATCATGAAAGGGGCAACCATGCAAACTTAGGAGACTTCAGTAGCCTAATGCAAAATCTTTAGAAGCGAGTCTGCTCATACGAACCTTATATCGTTTCCTCGACTGGATCCATCGGGGCAACCTCGTGCAAGCAATTTTCGAATAGCTATTCCGAAGACCCGCCTTGTCCTAAGGGGAAAAGAGAGAGGCCTCAGACTGGTGCAGGCTTAGCAAGAAGGAACTCGCAATGGCCCGAGTGTTTTGACGATTCGTAATAACAATACCAAACTGGGAATTATCTATAAACTTCCCCACTTTGTAGTTTGGGAAGAAAGATAAGCCTACACAAATTGATAATGAATTCACGCCGAGAAAATGAACCCACCGTGATCTTCATTAGAAAGCCTAGGTCTGAGAGATTTTCATCGCTCAAAGCCGATGGAGTCCGCCAATGGTGGTGAAAAACGCATCGCTAGTAAAAGGCAATAGTTTCCGGTAGAATTAGTATGCTGTACTCCTGCAATATGCAAAAAGTTTGAGACCGAAACATGCATATCAGCAAACAAAGGGGGAAAAAAGAAGGACAAGAAGAAAAAAAAGGAGAAAAGGAAAAAATGGCGTTTATATATCGTTCTAAGCGAACGATTTCGCTGTTGGTCCTATTGACAGGGACGCCATTAGACAAATCGGTTCAGGCAAAGTTTAGGATAGAAGTATTGATGGAAGCGTAAGAGCCAAAATACTACCAAGATACTGAGAACTGAAAGAGGCTAGACGACAAACAGTAGTATTTATTGGATCCGGGAATCAACTTGCGGCCACCGTCTTTTAATATGCCGTGATCTCTGCCGTCTGAAGTTAGTATACATGAACCCCACGCTGCGTGTTTACAATGGCTCAAAAGGGTCGCAATGGAGGCAAGTAGTCTGTATCGATACCTGCTATCCAGGGATGCCTGGAAATACTATAAAAAAACGCTTCCCCGATATTAATCGCAATATTATCGATTAGATAGAAATGGACTGGCCTTCCGAAGAAAGGATAGATGGAGAAGAAAAGAGTAATGAACGATAGAGAATTCTAGAAAATGTTACTGGAACTTACCCTGAGGCTTGTTCACGGTTGCGTTGATCGAGATTTGGTCTGCGTTCCTGCATGCTGTGGCTTGAGCTTTTCTTCGGTGCCGTAGTAGAATCGCGCGTGGTGTTCGCGAGGGACCGGGAACATTATCCTATTTCCGGAAATAGAAGCGAAATCGAAAGCTTCGGTTGTATACAAGATGCGTGCTATCTCCCTTCTGTACTAAACCACCCACACTAAATACCGAATAACGTATATTGAGGAGAATAATTCTGTTCACGAGGGCGATAGAAGGGGGAAAAATAACTCTTCGAAAAGGGGAAGAAAGAAAAAAAAATTTTTTTTCTCATCCTTGCATCGTTGATTGATAAAGGACTGAATATTTGCTAATAAAAGGTGCCATCTTTATGAATAAAAGGTATAGCTGTGCGACGCTAGGAGTTTACGGAGCCCTCCCAATATATCACGCGCAAAAGAAGCGTGGGGTTACACGGCATTAAAATCGATTGAGCATCAGCTTAATGATCGATGCACACTTTCTAGCCGGACGAGCTCTGTGGAAGAAAAAAATTTTCCTGTCAATCTCAACAAGAGATCTCCGTGGGGTTTTCCCTCTCCGACCTCCAATGGACGATAAAACGCAGTATGTAGTCTGGCTAGTTTGAAGCCCGCAAGTCCCCCATGGCTACGTTTTTCGTTTTCCATTTAGGAGCCTATAAAAGAGAAAAAACAAAAAAAAAAGATTATATATATATATATATATTTTTTGCACTAGATATTCGGGCACCATTTTTCATTTTAATATCGCCGAAACCCTCGTTTGGTGGCCGGGGCTTTGCAGCTTTTGTGGCTGAAATGGCCAATGATGATTGGACAGCAAGAGGAAAAAGGAATACCTATTTTGAGTGCAAATTAGTTGGCTAAACGCAAGATCGATCGCCAGGTACCAGTTTTCCACAATCATTTCCCCTAATTTCTTCGTGATTAGATTTGCGATATAGCTTTGATCGGCAATCCTAGATGCTTGGCTGCGATAACGATATCACAGTCAAAATCTATCAACAGAAGCCATAGATAACAGTCGGGATATCGTCGGAAAGCGTGTTTGTCTTTTCTTATATACGGCCTAAAACCTGTGAATTTCAGTGCCGAATTACTGTTCCGTATCCTTCAAAAGAAGACGAGAAAAACAATAATATGTGTGTAACAGAAGGGCTGAAAGGCGCGCCTCGTCTGCACTCTAGAAGCGCCGTCAATATTCGTTTGCTACAAAAAGTATTAGATTGTTTAGAACGTTGTAAGTACACACTTCTTACCTTCTTTGATGTTCAGCTCGTTAAGAAATTCTGCGCTCGAGTTAATAGTTATATGCATACCTAGTGAAACACGTTTTCGAGTTGTCGCAGGCTTTCACTTGATGATCCTTATTGTAAAAAAATGTGTCTTGGAACCCGATTTTTACAACACATCTGAGTCCAGTTTTCCTGTGTGTAAGCGCAGATGAGCTAGACAGTGTTGCGGGAGGTAGACGTTTGTTGGCACAAAGCAACCGCCCAAATGACCCTATTCATCTACGATTCAGTAGTCGTACATGACTTACGCAGAATGAAGCATTGTTTATTTTTAATTTCTAATTTCTTAATTTTTAATTTTTTAATTTTTTAATTTTTTTTTTTAATTTTTATTTTTAATTTTTTAATTTTTTAATTTTTAATTTTTTAATTTTTTAATTTTTTAATTTTTTAATTTTTTAATTTTTTTAATTTTTTAATTTTTAATTTTTTAATTTTTTAATTTTTTCGTTTCAGGTATATAACCTCTATGTTGACCCTATTCAGAGTCAGCAACCACAATGGAGATAAATCAGGGGATTCATGTGGTTGTAGGGCTCTGACGTTGTATTGACAAGAGCCAAAGGTTCCGAAATAGGTTGAGTTCATTTTGTAAGTAGTACTGAACAAACATCCGTGACTTAAGCGGGATGGTAGCAAAGACGATTTTCACACCTCTGCT
>AZLU01000204.1:0-43096 GCA_002224055.1 Pezizomycotina sp. ARF18
CATCCAGCAACGTTCGAGATCCTCTTCCGGAGTTAAAGATCTACGATTCTCTCCGCGGTAATTGGTCATAGCATCCCAAGACGAAAAAAAAGCTCTGATCTTTCGGCTGTTTTGCTGCTGAGCGATACTAGAGCGATTGGCTACGAAGCTATTGAACATTCTTTCTCGGGCCACCTTTTTGGTTGGATATTACTCAATTGGATCTGGGTTGGGGTTCTCCGTTGAGGTACGAATTATTTTAAGGCGCAGGTTCTTTTTTTCTAATGTAAGAGGTCTTCGGCAAAAATGCAGCACAGCCACATGACTTTTTTTTTTTATGTCGGACTTTCCAGTTTCACTTGCTAGGTTTCATTCGTTGTAGCCGACCAACCGACCACTGGCCGACGCCATCGCCACCAGCCCATCTTTCATCGAATGAAAAACTCCGATGGGCTACGGACGCTTTAGGTTCTTCGTTACTTTCCGGGGACACCGGACGAGATGTTGTCTGGTTCGGGAGCATTTTGAGATAAAAGAAGGCCATAGGGCTCAGCAGCATGCGAAAGAAGACCTGAAAAAAAAGCTGCGAGATTATTTTGTCATGGCCTCGGAAGTTACAATCATGGGGGGGGTTTGGATTGTGCATGCATGATACGTTGGTTCGGATACTCCAAAGCAAAAAAAATAAAAAAAAAATTAAAAAAAAAAAAATAAATATATCGATCTTTGGAATTATATATGCTTATTTAAAAAAAAAAAAAAAAAAAAATCAGTTCTGTATCTCGGGTACATGATAGGGTTTTTGTTATTCTTAGTTTGACACCCTTGAATCGAAATATGGAAGTACTTGCTATGTACCTCCAAAAAGAAAAAGAGAATAGAGATTTACCCTAAGTATTTATTTATTTTGGGTAACATGATATCATGCAGCAAAATTGCCACGCAAGTCATCCAGCAGAAGGCAAGAATTTAAATCAACGGTGCCTTTATATTGACTATTAAGAAGGTTTAAGACTTCAACGATCCAGGCAATTAGGTATACTACTAACTAAACGCACTTTCAAAAAAACACTTCTCAATGTTAGAATAACACTATCCGTAGTGACAGCCTTTTTAGCTCCCGAGAAGCGAGAGGTTAAATATATATATATATATATATATTAGAGGGAAAAAAAGAAAGAAAGAAAGAAAATTGAAAATCAAAATTTGGAAAAGTTGAAAACTTAATTTAACCTCCGTCGTGATGGGCACCTCTTTGTGTGTTGACTTCTTTACCTAGCCGTCCGGAGTTAAAACCCAAAGTAGGGGTCTGATATTATTATGATTACTGTCCGTTCACCAGTTAACATAGGCTTCTATCTGTATCTTGTAAATAGATTAATAGCATTGCCATGTTAATATATTTTTATGATTGGTAATAATTAATCGGGTTTGGAGTTAATCAACAATGTCTTATTTCCAAACCTCCATGGTTCGCTACTTGGATATCTGGTGATTATTGGGGTATATACATTATATATATACATATACATATGATCCGGAGAGATACAGAGTCAAAATAGGGTCATGATGCAATTCAACCGATTATGTATATTGTGTAAGTAAATATATATTTCCCATGCGCGCTGGATTGCCAAAAAAAAAAAAAAAAAAAGTATTGCATGGTAATTTATCCAAAGCTCACTACTGTGGATATAATGGGGGTGCTGGAGTATATGCCGCCTAAAAGGTTGAACCGAAGGTATGGTCTAACGCCGCGAGTGTTCTGACAAGGCTAGAGATTGGGTCCGGCCAGCCCGCGTTTCGAAATCCTCTTTAGAAACATAATTCCAAAGTTTAAACAAAACTGAAATATTCCCTGAGGTATAGCTGGGCTGTATGAATAGGTAGTTGATGTCTGATGCGTAAGATACTTTCATTTGATACGATGAAATATCTACTTACTGAGGAAAAATTTCTATATACTTGTAGGACAATGCTTAATGGTCCAATGTACTCTTGAATAATGGCGACATGAAATCTAAAAAAAAAAAAATAATAAAAGAAAAGAAATGGATAACTGCTTTGTCGCGCATATACTCCTACAATAAGTTCTGCTGTTGCTGTGATTTTCGATTACCTTTCTGGCCCGAGCTACTTCTTGCCCGATTTTTTCTGCCCTGCTTTTGCCAGATGGTTCGTCATTTATCGCAGGATAGGTTCCATAAAAAACAAAACTAAACAGAAAAAGGAAAAGTAGATTAGCTGTGAAGGTAACAGTACTGACACCGGTAGGATATTCGCTGTTAGTTTCAGACAATACTGTTTTCGGTCGTCTCTTGAGGTATCTCATTGCATTCCGCCGTGGAAACGAATTCAACGGGGATTCTGTTGGCATCACACCATTGCCAAAGGAGCTTGATTGAGTCCCCAATATCGTCCTCACTGTACCTATCATTTTCTGGAATGGACTGCTGAGTTACAGGTCGCTCTTGGGATACATCTTGCGGTTGCTTCTGTGGAGTACCACCACTACTTGGATGTGGTAGATGATGGACCGAACTATCACCCTGCCGCACTCTTGAAGAGGTGATTGAAGCCTCTGTAGACTGTGAAAGCGCCTGTTCACGATCGGAGGTCGGACGCCTTGCGTTTTTAACTTAGACTCTGTACATTACTTGTAATTATTGTATCAGCGAGGCTACCATTTGTGGTCCTACTGAAGGACTCGGTTCCCAAACCACTCTGATCCTCTGT
Source organism: Pezizomycotina sp. ARF18 (assembly GCA_002224055.1). NCBI lineage: Eukaryota > Fungi > Ascomycota > Pezizomycotina sp. ARF18. The sequence goes on from AZLU01000204.1 coordinate 2,716, forward strand.
GCCTGCCAGTACTGTAGCAGCAAATGGACCGCCCAGGCACTCATGAACAGGGTTCTGTCGGCTGTTATTCTCTCCGCGAGACGGTTGATACTACGTTCCCCTCGCTCGCGGTAATTAGCTTTACTCCTTTCAAGCTCATATATATATATTCAACGGAGAGAGATACGCACCGGTAATTGCCCTTGATCTTCGATATTTCACTAAACTATACTTGGCGGTGGTAGGAGCTTTGGCATGGTGAAACGCGCGATTTCTGTACTCAAATCGCCCTGCGGGGCATCATTTGGTAACCAGGGCGGGGATTTTAGGCCCGATTGACAGCTAGCATCAAGTAAACACAACCTCCTAGGAAGATCGCAGACCGTGATTAGTAGATAGCTCCCTCGGCAGCGTCTAGCAAGAGCTACTTACTCAAGAAATGTAGGTAGGTAAAGTCTTTCGGTACTCAACGCGGGGTCAGAGAGTTCGGAACAGAAGAGAGATCTCTTTTGGAGTGTCGACTTATATCCATAAATGGGGGAGGAAGTGTGGGCATCCTGTAAACGCCGACCTCGGACGCCAGCGCAGTAGGCGAGGACCACCCGTGAAGAAACTCTGATGCCCAGGGCGAAGGTAATCGGTATTTCCTATCATTGTCTCAAGTTCTTTCCAATCGAAATAACGAATTAGAGTACGTTAGCGAGTTGTTAGATTATACAGATTCGCTGAAGAAAAAAAAAAAAATTTTTTTTTTGGGGGAAGAATTGGTTGAGGAAAGATCAGGAGAAAAAAGAGGGAAAAAGGGGGCATACCGTATTGCCGCTGCTTCCAGAAAGCCCAATATTCCTGCAGGGAGTCCCTTTGCTTCTTCAGTTCATCCTGAAAATTGACACCATCGAGATAAACTGCACCATCCCAGTCGAGAGCTATGCAAGTTGCGGTGAAAGCTTTGACAATGAGGTTCTGGCGATGCGAAGCGTCCATATTTAGACACCAGTCGTCAACAAACCTTCGACTTCCACACTGTCTGAACAGGATAGTCAAGTTCCGCTGACAGCTCAATGTCATGCTGTAAGTGCGCGTAATATCGATTGTATCCCAGCGATCCTTCATCTCAGTCGACACTACGCTTGAAACTGGAAACCAATGGTCGGGCGGAAACTCGTAGGGTGGCAGGTTATACCCGTTGAAGGGAAGGTTTTATTGAGGGTTATCATTTCCGCTTGATAAGGAATATCCCTGAGGATGGCCATAAGGTCTGCCGAGTTGCACTTTTTGACTGGAGTACATTCTCAAAATTCCAGTCCCTTCGTGCAAAGTCTAAAACGTCCTCACCATACATATATTCGGCGGCAGTACTGGCAGGGCGTATCATTACTGGCGATCTAGCGTCGAGCCCTTTGGTGGTTGGAGGACATTGATTTTGTTCTTGCCGCTGTTTCAGCAACGTAGATTCGCCCTCAATAAATTTCAGTAACGACAGGAATCTATTGCAAGCCTTTCGGTGAGATTCCGCAAGACAGATCTCATGAAAACTAGGAACCACCGTCTCGTCAAGCTTCTCACGCAGCGTTCTTGGATCTAGTGCACGTGGCAGTAGGCTAACAAGCAATCTCTCATCTTGGAGTAAACCAAGCCTCTTTAACAATGTGTAGCCTTCATTTTCAACTTCAGCGTCGACTTTATCTGTCCCTAGTTTTGTCTCATCCGCTATACTTCCGATAGTAAATTCATCGTCGGTGAGAGGTGCAGACGACGATGCCGTGGTGGGAGCTTGTGTGGAAGACGTCGCAACCTGTTTAGGGACCTCAAATAGACCTGCAGTAAGCGACTTGAGGGTGTTCGAGACCTCAACATAACCGTCTATCTCTGATCCACATAAAAATAACTGTTAATAAAAGAAAACGAAAGAAGAAAAAAAAACATCATCAGATGTATGCAAATGCTAAAGATTATGTACATTATCTTTTGCATCGAGAGTATAACGCACCACTTTCTTTTTCACGTTCTCGTGTCATTGAAACAAGTAACTGAGACTTAAACTCCCTTATAAATCTTTCCTTCCTCTGCTGCGCTTCATCTTCATAAGATGACATGGAATAACAAGAAGATGACGTTTCTCGTGACATTAAAGATTCCATATTAGACGAGCTAGGAGTTGGACTCGGCTCCTTATTACCTCACTAGGAGAAGGGACCGCACGGATTGGCTTTGTCGACTCGGTGCTGTCGTCATCTCTGCTCTTCTCTACCGTGTCCATCAGTAACTCTGCAATTGTCGGTTCATCAATGCTAGGCGTATGAGTTTCGGTGGAAGGTCGAATAATGGTGTTCGAATCTGGGCTTGAATGTGTCGTTTTTGCTTCGCCTTCAAGTTCTACCGGCTGAGTAGCTTCTCGACTGATGGTTTCCTTAACACCCTGTTGCTGTTCAGGTAGATCGTCGACGGAGTTTGCATTATCATTAAGCTGTTTGCTTTTGCTGTTTGAGGCATGGGGCGTGCTGATATTATCAGAATCTTCGATCTCTTTTTCATGATCGGGAGACGTCACCACGGGAACTTCGGAAGCGTGTTCAGAAACCGTCGGTGCGCATGTTGTAGTACTTTCACAACTTAGCCTGCATCCGAAGTTGCGTTCTCAGCGGCAGTGGGTTCTTGGCATTCGTTATCTGAAGGTTTTGGCACCTTTGATGTGTAGTATTCTGGTTCCCATTGAGTGTCCCAGATCCAGAATTCAACATTTTAAGCTGCGTTAATGATGCATAAATGTTCTTGGTTTCGGACCTTTGCAGTCGTTTGAGAAAGACCACATTGGGACCGCGGTTACGAGGCGAACCACAGAATTGCGGCGGCAGTCTGCTATAGAGTATCTGCCTGAGAAGTATTTCCCTAATGGCGTGAGTATTTTCCCGGTTTGGAAAGTACGGGAGCCAGCACCCAATAAAGCACCTCTATCTGGGGGCTATATTGCTGTGGTAAAGTTGAAGCTGAGGATACTCGTCTATTTGATGCGGTCTGGGAGGATATTGTTGAAGGATCCTGCGGCAACATACCCCAAGGACGCTTTTGTGGGGTTTGGTAGGTAGGCGTATCGTTGAGGTGGCATCTTCTAGAATTCACTGGTGCCGTTTGAGGAGCCATCGTCTGGTAAGCATAATATGCTGTAGTGTTTATAACAGGTGACTGTTTGGTGCCATTTCCGCTGAAGCCACTCCTAAAGCTACAATTGCCACTACTCCTGCGAGTTGGCATACTTCTTGTAGGGAAAGAAGAAGAGCGGCGGCGGTCATCCGCGCTATTGCTATCAATCCACGGTCTCCGCATCGTATGGATATCTCTATCGTAAGTATTTTTTGGTGATTTGAAAGAACTGTTCCCAAAAGGCGAATTACCCGACAAGGTGTTGATGCTCGATCACGAACCGGGAAGGGATATTTAGTGACGACTGGGTCCTTAGCATTGACGCCCGAGCAAATTTCCGAATCCATAAGGTCGGAGATCGCCTTAGAAGATGACTGAGATGCCGTATCCAGGTCTTTATCTATCGCGGTCTTCTTTTGAGCGTGGTTGATATGATTCTTCTGATTGTTGAAAATTCTATTCGCTTGTTTCCATTGAGGATCATCCGGATGCACATATGCGCAAGTATCGATATTTTTACACCCCGAGTTGTTCCAACACAAAATGGGGAAAGCAGCCCTAGGGGTAGTTCTAGGCTAAGAAAAAGAAAATGGAGACTTTAGTGGGACTATTAAACAAAGGACCGGGCGACTTTTTTGACTTGCGTAGAAATATATAGCCACCCAACTGAATATACACAAGATATTCGGTTGGTGTTTGCTTTCTTCATGAAAAAAAAAAAAAAAAGTTGAAAAGTTGATAAGCTTACTCCTGTATTCATCCCCCAAGTTGTATTTTGGCTACCAGTGGACGAGTGTCTTGAATGAAATGTATCGCTGACCCAGTCGTATAATTTTCGACCATTGCCGCCTTCGTACAAACTTGACTGCTGAGAGGCAATTGAGGAGCTTTGGCCTTTGTTTCTGAACACAGGTTGTCTTTGGCTTTCACCTCGTCGAGACATGATCGGTAACCGCCCAATATTGTTGGTTGCGCACTTGTGCACTATAGGTTCAAACGGCTTTGTTGGATGTTTGTATGAAGAGATATCATTGATAATAAAACAACTAATCCACTCATTTGGGTAAAAGAAGAATCCCTTGAATAGGTAGCTAAGTGGAAAAAAAAAAAAAAAAAGAAAAAAAAAAAAAAAAAAAGGAAGGAAAGGAAAGAAGGGTGCTCACAAAAATGGATGAATAATTTAATATTCAAATATGGGTGATATCCAGTCTTGTAACCCGGCCATGCCTTTTATTTATTATTATTACTTATATAAGTATTTATTTGGCGAGAAGTGCTTAACCTGTCAGGAAAAAATTAAAAGGTAGTATATACGGTTTATAGATTTTACTTGAAAGTTGTTCAAATCATATATTGATTCTTTCACCCCCCTCTGCTCCTTTGTTTAAAACTAAGTAGTTCACAAGGGCACTGCAAACAAACACGAACGCTACCCAAGCATCACACCGATATAAGTAAACAAACGATGATACTTTGGAAGTCTAAATGTCACGATTTATTGGTATCACTGCTTTTCCTTTTATATAATTTGTTCATAAACGGTGAACTCTGCACTTATTTTTTTTCTTTCTTTCTAACGTTGCACTTGTTGTCCATATCTGAGGATCTACCAGTATAGCTTGGCTTGGTCTTTGTGGCGGTCGAACGAAGCGGATAACTTCTGCTCGTTTATATTTAGGCACTTGAGTAGTTACGTGAAGCGGAGGTCTCAACCAATACAACAACTCAAGATTGCATTTCCAAAGTCATCGAACTGCCAAATGGAAGGGAGAATAAAATGCTTCTATTTATCAAATACAGCGGTATGATAAAGCAATGTTATAAAGAAGGAAAGGAAAAAACAGCTTGGGTTGAAGACAAGCCTATGTACCTCCCCTTTTAAAGCCTCCATATGGTATCTGGGAAAAGCCACAGCCACCAATCTAGCATAAACAGGGAAAAGGCAACAAACGTGCTCGTGCAATTCTAGGTGAAGACGATAGACGCAGCGATTCGACCTCTTCACTAGCTTATTGTCCATTGCATAGGACGTTGAATCCTTGTGCGGAGCACTGAACAGGTTGCTATCGAAGAAGGATACGAGATCTGACAGAAGACAGGTCTGCGAAAGCAATTATATTATGGCAGTAATTATAGGCCCTTTTGTTAGACACGAAGATAAAAACTTGGATGTCGATGTATAAGCATATTTGCCTGGAGCCAAGTCGTCGTGTGTCCTATAGACATGACCTTCTTAGAACCTGAGATATTCCATAATCAGCAAACGGGCACAAGTTCGAGGAGAGAATAACAAAATCGGGTTGCAGCAAGATGCAGAAATTGTACACGAAAACAAACAGAATAAATGTCCCAATATTCTATGACACTCACTTCACTGACAATTGATAAGTGGAGCCTCAAACAATCGGGTCGATAAAGTATTCAATTAATATAGCAAGGAAATGTTTAAAATCATTTAAACGATACGCCCGATGCATCAATTTTCTACTTTGGCTGATGCAGGGTAGTATTATCTTGCAAATTGAAACATGGGAACGAGAACTCAAGCCTCGTAGTTCAAAAGAAATGGAAATGTAATATATATTGAACCTACTTCGTATGCTATTCCAGTAGCTACCAGATGACTGTAAAGAAAATCCCAATACAATAGAGCTGGTCATCGGGCAACTCCGACAATTTGAACTTTCTTTGCTAATGACAGTACGCGGGTCGTTCTGCGGCGCGGTGTGTATTGTTGATCACCATTATCACGCTCAAAAGTTCTGGGGAGACGTTATCAAAAAAGGGAGGGGAAAAAGAAGAAAGGCAACGGGATGCAGAAGTAAATGAGCAGGTGACATGGCGTCAGAATCGTGAGAGATTTCTTCCTGAACTGGTTCCCGAGGCGTCCGAATACGTGGCCACGTGGGGTGTAGGGAGATTTTTATACATGAGGAGATAGATGATTGTCAAAGAGATACTATTACCAAACACAAATCCACTTCCGAACTTCCGCGGTCTCCTCTCTTTCTCCATTTTCTATCACCGCTCACCCGTTCCAGCCATGATTACTGAAGGATCCGGCATTGACTCAGTTCGAATCAGGCGTCACGAAGGCCGCTCTTTCCTTCCGTGTAGCGTCCGATTTCGGCATATTGCGAAAGAAGCAGATGAAGACCCTATATACATCAATGCCCGGCGAGTTCTGAAAGCCGTTTAGGGTTCTCAGGTTCGTCTCCGCGGAACCACTTCAATGGCTTCCGGATAGTCGCGCGACTGTTTCGTAAGAATTGTTCCTTGGTAAGAATAATGGGGTTAAGATAGAGGACCTACTCCATGTTTAAGTACATCAGCAATCAGGCCATATTCGAAGGGGAGTCATCGATGTAAGCCAATGAAAAGATTTTCATTTTTTGCGAGACTTTTTTTTTTTTTTTTTTTCTTCGGTTGCAGATTTTACACCCCAAAAAAGTCTCCATTGGGCTCCTCGCCCTTAAACCAAAAAAAAAAAAAAAAAAAAAAAAAGGAAATTAAAATTACCCCTAGTCCTAATGGAAATATTCAAAACGTCAAGCTATAAAATCTCACTTTGCTTTGTAGCGAAAACGGCACGCAAGCATGAATTTCCTTTTATTGAATCCTACTAGTACAGTACTATTTAATTCCCTGGTTTCTGTTTACTAATATATGTCCTTCTATTTCTCCATTGCTGTGATTGTTGCGACTTTCTTTCTGTGAAAATTTCTCCTCTGTTTTTTTTTTTTTTTTTTTTTTTCGCTCTCAATTTCGCTCACCTCTCTTTTTTATATTATCGCAAACATTAGCCTGTATTTTATCTAAACATTTATTTTCGTATAGATAATCAATTCGTTTTTCCAATATCAACTCGTTTTTTCTAATATCAACACTTATCACTAAGCTAAAATATATCCCACAAAGTCACGTTAAGAAAAGACGGTTTTCGCAATGGCTGCTCCCGCTCTATCAAGAACCCTTTTGAGGACGGCCTTCCGCTCTGCTCATCCCAATCCATTTTCGGGCATCCGACAGTCCCTCACGCATGCTCGGGCTCCTCGCGCAAAGAATGGATCCCATGGTCGTAGACAATACTCCTCCGCGTCCGCTGCCGGCGCGACTGGTGGCAGCATGTCCAAGCCTCTGCTGCTGAGTGTCGCCGCAGGTACCCTTGCAGGTGGCGCTTACTACCTGTATGCTACCGACCAATTCTCTACCTTGGGCAAGGCGCCAGCCCGCCAATGTCGACCAAGGATAAATATCAGCAAGTTTACGACGAGATTGCGCGCTTGCTTGTTGAGAATGACGACTATGATGATGGCTCTTACGGGTAAGCTACGGTTGATCTGTACCGTCTCAGTATATATGCCAAAAAATAGCTTCGTATTAACACTTTTATAGACCCGTTTTGCTTCGCCTTGCTTGGCATGCGTCTGGAACGTACGATAAAGAAACCAACACAGGCGGAAGCAACGGAGCTACCATGCGTTTCGCTCCGGAATCTGACCACGGCGCCAACGCCGGTTTGAAGGCTGCTCGAGACTTCCTGGAGCCCGTAAAACGTGAACAATCTTTTGATTCCATCTGATTTCAACTGAAAATTATGAATAACCAAAATAAACGCTAATTTGGTCATTTGGATTTGTATAGAGAAATTCCCGTGGATTACTTACTCCGATCTATGGACACTTGGTGGTGTCTGTGCTGTTCAACAACTTGGAGGTCCTAATGTAAATCATCACAATCCTTTGGCATATTTTCATCGCCTTTTTTTCGTCACTGTTAGCTGATATGCTGTGAGAATACTGTAGATTCCGTGGCGACCAGGCCGCCAAGATGGCGACCAGGCCGCCTGTACTCCTGATGGACGATTACCCGACGGAAGTAAAGAACAAAAGCACCTCCGAGCAATATTCTACCGCATGGGCTTCAATGACCAGGAGATCGTGGCACTTTCTGGTGGTCACGCCTTAGGTATGCATTATTTAATGCCCTTCCAGCTCTCAGTTGCTAAATGCTATGCTTTCCTTAGGTCGTTGCCACACCGATCGTTCCGGGTATGAAAATCCCTGGACTTTTAGTCCAACAATGCTCACAAACGACTTCTTCAAGCTTCTAGTGGACGAGAAGTGGCAGTGGCGCAAGGTAGTCAATCTTTTTTTTTCTTTTTTTTTTTCTTTCTAATCAAGCTTAAACTCGCTGTAGGATTGGCAAAAGATTTAGATTTTATACTGACGTATACTCAATTTCATAAAATACAGTGGAATGGGCCCGCGCAATACGAGGACAGCAAGACTAAATCTCTTATGATGCTGCCTACAGACATGGCTCTTGTTAAGGACAAAGAGTTCGCCAAGCACGTTGCCCGCTACGCCAAAGATCAAGATGTCTTCTTCGATGAGTTTAGCAAGGCGGTCGCTAAGCTTTTTGAGCTCGGTGTCCCGTTCAAGGATGACCAGGAGAAATTCTTCCTGACTGTTAAAGAGTAAATAAAGCTCGACAATTGGCACGACGCTGAAATACAATAATCGTCGATCCTGGTTGAGATGCGACTTTGACGAGGGAAGAGATTTTTAGTACGCATCATAGCAGATAGTACATCTGGTTTTCGGCATTTATTCGCATATATAGACGAAAACATAAGCAAAGAAGGGGAAAGGTGTGAGATTGATAATTGGTGGATCCGTCATCTATCTATACCAGCATATTCCATGCGATATTATCTTAAAAGGGCGTTTATATATTTGATTAGATTGAAATTTGCTTAATTGGGATTAGAATATAGAAGGCGGTGCTAATGTTACCATGTACTATATGAGAATCTAGTGGTTGTAGGCGGTTTATAATGTCATTGTAGCTCTCCGCTCAAGTATATCGAAGAAGCTCCAAAAATGTTACCCTATCCCTACACAAGTAAATTTCCCAACATTAAACTCTCCAACTATTATTTTATCTACGTATACATTTGTCTCGTACCCAACTCTAATATTTTATTTGGCCCTGCGGGAAAAAAAATAAAGAATATCAAATTAGACTACCATATTAATAATAATAATATTCCGTCCGGCTTAGAACATTGGGTTATACTAATAATGATACCCAGGTAATCACGAAGCCGCCCCTCTGTGTTGAGTTTCAAGAGGTTTTTTTTTCACGTGTTACGGCGCCGAGGTGAGGTGAGGTCTTTTTTTAAAAAAAAAAAAAAAAAAAAAAAAAAAAAACGCCTTGCAATGGTTATATCATCCAGAAAAACAGCCCCCCAAAAAAGGAAAAAAGTTCCCGTGGTACCTCACTTCACCCACATATATGTGGCAACCGCAGAAAAAGCAGGGGCGCGGGACACTGCGAAGTGATTGATTAATGGTCAAAAAGAAAAAGTCCCGGACCGCCGCAAAGACTTGCTCAAACCACTTACTATTATTTATTGCTTGCATCCTGCCAAACGGGAAGGAAGAAAATGGTTCCCGGTAAATGGCTATTAATACTCCTCTCCCGTCACAATACATCGGAAATATCATTATCATCTTTAATATCATTATCACTCCATCGAAAAGGAGTATAATACCCAGGGAATAACCTCATCGATTCTCTCGTTATTGTTGTTTATTTTACCTGTTTATCCCACGCCATTTGACGCTGACGCTCACGGAAAGACGTTCATGGGAGGGTCAGAGCGATTGATATACTCATAAACATTCAAGCAAAAAATTTTTTAAGCAACTTAGAAGCAATCAGTATTTTGAGCTTTGGTTTCTACCTCGCTCACGTTCGACGCAGGTTATCTGCTATATCTCCAGATGAATCGTGTTCCTTCGCGGTCACCCCACCCATACCACCGGAAATCCCTCTCGTCATCAACTGCGCCAGCAATACCCCCGCCGTCCTCAACCTCTACGGCACAAAATGCAGACTTTCCTTTTGCAACGAACGCTGATCAAGAGCTACAATGCACCTCAGCGCATTCCTCCTCCGAGGATTCTGGAACTGAGGCCGACGATGAGAAGGAGCCAGGTTGGCAGCAAAAGGTCATTACTTGAGCAGGCGCAGAACGTTACCAGCCCCGCCGCAGAAAAAAGGTCAATGGGAGGTTGACGATGATGAGCGCCCCAGCGGAAGGGATCGAGCTACAGAGAGCGGAACGGCAACTCCGACAGGAGCTAAAGAGATCGATTTGGAAGAGAAAGCAAAATTCCTAGCCAGAGGCAGCAGTAAGCTTGGTGGTAGAAAGAGGATTGTATTTTTTCGGAGGAGCTTGGAGGTGTTTTTGATGATACTGCTGTCTGTAATCGTGTGTTGCCAACGTGCAGTATTTGATGAGATAATATGGTGGAAGAGAGGTAAGAATACTTTTACATATGCTGCACTATTCCCACAATTAAAGAGAATGAATTTCGTCAAATTATCCGAAGCTAATTCATGGTTGGTGTTGGTACAGAGATTGCAGTATTTCTGTCGACTCTGATAGCTGTAACTACCATACAGCCCGCTCGCTCTTTCTCTCGAAACCCACAGAGCGTTTCTCTACCTCCCACATTAGATCCATCGCCGTTGCTCTATCCGATCCTTTTCCCTCCTTTAATTGCTCTGTCGCTGCAACCGTACACGTCATTTTATATGGCACCGGCTCTTATATGCTCGCTTGCATCAATCCCTCCTGGACTTTTTCAGGGTACGGTATTTGCGGATACAAGCCTACGCTACTTGGTTACCTAGCACCTCTTCTTGCTCAAAAATAATCGCCAAAGATGTCGCGGAGGAATTCATGTACATGCCCGTTATCCATGCCAATTTGGTATCACTTGGTATGGAGCTCGTCATTCCAAGTTTAAGCACTACGGAAACGAGGCTACTCGCAACCGGCCTTGTATCCCTACTTTATAATTCGCTAGCGTCGCAGATGATTATTCTTAAAGTAATATTATGGTGGACTGGTGGTGCGCTTCTTATATTTGGAAAGAAATTTATGGAACGGGAGGTGGAGCTTGAGCGGTCCGTCGTGATTGCACGCGGTCGGATGCGAGCAAGGAGTCGTAGGGATAAGATGGAAGGAAAGAGAGCCATGGTAAGCAATACTACGGAAGAGGAATCTTTATCTCCGCCTCCGCGTTCGAAAAGTAATCCAGCTTGTCCCCTTCAGGCGCCGGGCCCGGGGTCGAGAAAGCTTCTTGATATTCTCCCAAGCACCCTTCCGCAGGATATCCCGTTCTGGAAGGCAATCTATGCTATTCCTGTCTATCTCACTCTTTTGATAGCTATTGTGGCCTTCGAGCGGCCGTACATTGCTCAGAATGCGTTGTCCGGGGTTGACCCTTTCTTTTGGGCTATCGGATACCTTCTGTCCGATCTCCCTTTCTATAACGATTTGGTCACGTTCCTTGGTTTAGACGGCGTTCATGGGATTAATGTGCGCGGCCATGAGCGTCATTGGGGTCCCAACTTTCGATTAGCTCTCGCTGGATTTTGGTTGATCACCGTACTCGTGGGGATATGGTTCGTTATCACGTTAGGAAAAGGCGTAAGGGTCCCAATTGAGAAACTTGGTCTCGAGATTCATGGTCCCGGCTGGCTTGGGTTGGCCGAAGTTGCTCGCGGTCGGGCAGTAGAGGTGGATACTCGACGAAAGGTTTTCCACGGTTTAGTCGTAGCAATGTTCGTGCCAACTATATTTCTAGACGTGAGTGTATACTTTCCCCGTCTGTCTGTCTCTCTCTCTCTCTCTCTTTTTTTTTTTTTTTTTTTTTTTGGCGAAACTAAAATTTCCTGCGGACCATATAGCCTCCTTTCGTGGCCATAGCCTTCGTTATCGCCCTAGCTTTGTTCCTGATTCTAGATATTCTCCGCGCCAGTTTACTTCCGCCCTTATCACGTCCTCTTTCGATATTTCTGGCTCCCTATGTTGACGGGAGAGACCTTCGGGGCCCTATTGTTGTCTCACATGTTTTCCTCTTAATCGGATGCGCGATACCGCTGTGGCTGTCCCTAGCTGGTGCGACTACTGCAGGGGATCCCGAAGCTTTGGACAATGTTGCAGACGCGCCGTTCGGCATCTACTGGGTGGCACCAGCCAGAGAACTGGCTATGATATCGGGCATTGTCTGCGTCGGAATGGGAGACGCAGCCGCTTCTTTAATAGGAAGAAGGTTTGGGAAGCATAAATGGGGATGGAGCGGTGGAAAGAGTCTCGAGGGCTCCTTCGCTTTCACAATGGCTGTCTGTCTCGGTCTCATGCTCGGTAAACTCTGGCTCGTTGTCGGAGCATTCGTGCCAGGAGAAGGAGGCATTGGCAAGGGTGGCTCCGCGCACTGGGAGATATCACACTCGCTCGATCCTCCGACTTTTTGCTCAAGGCGACAGTCGTCGGCGCTATCGGTAGCCTCCTAGAAGCTGTAATAACCGGCGGAAACGACAATGTCATGATTCCAGTCGTGCTTTGGCTAGCGATACGTGCACTTCAAATTTAAGCGGAGATCACCTAGGGATCACTTTTACAGTTTGTAAATATTCCCCATGTTATGTATATAAATAGTATGTTCGGCATTCACTCGTTCCTTTGGAAAAGGTCGTATATGCCGTGTTCCGTGTCCAGAGGCACATATACATAGACAGAAGAAGCAGATAAATAAAAAAGCATAAGCATTTCTTTTTACACGCAACGCAAACGAACGTCGCGGTATATGGTTCTTTGCCAGTGATAGAAGGTGAGTTTTCTTATGGATCTATCAAATTTCAAGAACTTTCTTCCTTTGGGATAAGATTTCAGGATGGTTAAACCATTAAGTATGTAGTATCATAAGCTACATGTATTGCTACTTTCCAAAGTTGTGTAGACTCTTATCTTTTTTTTTTTTTTTTTAATCACGTCCCTTTTTCTCCCCTCTCCGAATAAAATTATAATGTATACTTGAATATATATGTACTTAGTATGTATAAGCATGTATATAGCATTATTTTTTTAACCTCCTCTTGAAGACGACGACGACGACTACTTCCTATTTCTCTAATTAAAGAATATAAACTCTCTCCAGGTCGGAATATTATAATAATATATAATAATGTTCATCGTGATATCACTTTATTCGATTTCTCTTTCTCTCACCCCTCTCTTTTTTCCTACACTTTCCCTCCAGTTTCTTCTATTATTAAAATATTTTTCTCCAAAAGGTCTCGCAATACCTTTTAACACAGGCGATGTTCGTTTGTTATTTCACAGAACGATCATCAGCATTGGGACGTATTCATTTATCGCATCGTGCCTTTTTTCACTCGGAAAGTAGATAAATATAAATATATATAACAACAAAAGTCAAGCTTGATCTTCAGAAGAATTAAATCATACCATGTCAACTGAGATATCGGCTACGAAATCCCCGGCTCCGCAGCGTACGCTAAGGGCAGACAGCATTCGAATGTTGGAGCAAGAAGCATCGTATGGAAATGCTCCTTCACCTTCTTTCAGCAACGGTAGCAGCCTACGAACGCCCATGGCCGGATTTCGAAACGCGGAAGCTCGGTTTATAGCATGGACGAGAAGCCCTTGCCGGTGGTGAAATTCCGTGACCCACTGGTGGCGGTTAACTTCAACCAGGTAAGAGCTACCTCACCCTGGACGTTTTGACTGTTCAGCAGCTGAAATTTTGTATTTTGGAAAAAAACAGGACGACAGCTTAGCGCCAAAGCCATCACCCCTCCGCATGAGCAAATCGTATCCGGTCCTTTCTCAGTATCACGGCGAGGATGACGATCACAACTCCTGCAGGTCGTCATTCGATGAACGGATTAAAAATATCCCACCTTTATTGATGAAAAAGCCTGAGCTCTCTGCCTACTCTAGGGAAAATTCCGGTATGTTGTATCCTGATATCTATTTTACATCCCTTCGACTAGGACCTCTATCTCTAACATTAAAAAAAAAGATGGCGCCCCTTTCTCAAGGAGAAAAGCTTTATCGATGCGTTTGAAGGGCATCTCAAGAAAGTCATTTAGCACAGTTCGCCTTCATTCAAGGTTTCAAGAAGATATAGTATCAGCCACTACTCAGTTAGATATCAGAGAATCAGAACCAGGTGTCGAATTAAGGACTTTGGAACCAATGCCTCACTCGCTTACCCAGGAAGAGCTCGAACATGAGCGGCGCGTGCTGGCAAGAGCCCTTTCGGAGAATGCAGCATCCATGGGCTGGGCTAGAAGAACCGCTAAAAGGGTGTTCAGCGGATCAAAGAAGGAGATTGAAGAAGAAGCGGAACGCATCTTTGGTCCACCGGAAATTGAAACTTTGGAGCGGGATTACGACCTATTTGACAATTCGAGCTCTACCGCTATCCGTGGCCGTCGTGAGGTTTCAAACTACTCAAAAAACCAGATATTCCTTTTCACAGACGCTCGCCGAGGCTCAAATGACGCTGCGGGAACCAATTTCATGAGCTCTACCGGTCATGGCTTTGTTTTTGATCCGTTCCGTGAGTTTAACAGCGTCCAGGTTGAACTAAAAAACAACACCAGCAACGGAAGGATGTCAAACGAGTTAAGCGTCGACACCATTCGGAAGATATATTTACGACTCCTCATGGAGCATGTTGGGCAAGACTGGATCAAAATGCTCCGAGAGCTCCGAAGGATGTCTCTGGTTGAGCTCGAGCGTTTGGCTCTCCAAACTTTCAGGATCCTTACTGTTCAGCCGATGGTATCGAAGATTGACTTCCACGGCTTTTTCCGCCACCATACTTACCCGACCTTCCTCAAATGGGTCCATTGCAAAAAATTGACGATCACCGTTTCTGAAAAGGCCGACTGCTTCGCTGTCTATCAGCATGTCAAGACCATCGGTGAGAGGGTATTCGTTTATTCAACGAGATGTCCTTTTGACAAGACCCACGATGGGCCGAGGACCGTGGCACCTTACTTTGTCGGATACCTCGAAGTCGGCCATAAAGTATTGGGAAACATAGTTGCGGATGTTGCTATTACTCCCTGGGGCGATACTAAGGTCTTGTTGGCAGTTTTGACCACCGATGGCAGAGTTAACATGACCTGTTTCAACATTCCCAAGACAAGACTCGCTCCTGAGAACGGACAGCTAGATTGGAATGATCGCTCTGTCCGCGCAGCCCCGACGGCATACACCATGTTTGTTCCAAGGCAACAGTGCGACAGGATCAAATTTACCAGAGACGCCAGCTTACTCTTGTTCAGCAACGGAACGATCACCGTGCACAATTACAATTCTCATGAACGTTTTTCAGATGGGGAGCAGCGCCAGATGGTGTATAGATTTGCAAACTACACAGGTCACAAAACAGTTGCGTCTTCCTTTGACAGGGAAAGCGCCATGTCCTACATTATGAGTATCGATGTCGATAGCCACCACTTGATCAACAACCGTGAGCGTATCGTCATGAATAACAATCTTACAAGCATTGCTCATGACAGCAGTTATATATGGTTCCCGGATGCTACCGTCCTGTCCTCCTGGCCGGTGATTTGACCAGGGCAGCTATTATTACTACCTTGAACCCACCAGCAATCAAGATTATGAGGTCCAGCTATTTCTGGTACAATGAAACTCATCCTAGGGTGGAGACAAGGGTCTATGACTGGCAGCTGCGAATCCCTTCGTACGGACGAGGTGCTGGCATTGGAGTTGATACAGTGCATTCTTATACTGGTGCATGGCTTCGCAGGGACGGACACGCATACGACTCTACTGAAATTATCATCGCCGTTGCATTTTGGAACGGGGAAGTCTGGATCTTCGGAGCAGACGGAGGCACCGTGAAAGGGTATGATCCTCTGTACGTCGAGGATGGTCGCGAGTGGCGTGGCGTTGTGGAACCGAATAGTGAATACCTCCAGCATCTCGCACAGGAAGCACGTCTTGTTTCGGAACCTACACAGGATCAACTGACGCAAAATTCAGTGCGCGCTCGATCTTTCTCCGGTGATGGACCCGTTCCTTTGGTTTCTAACCCTGCTGCAGCGAACACCGGATTTTCGGACTGCCCCCGGCTTTTGCAAGGTAGATTGCTGGTTAAGCTCAAGTCGACACCGCAAAGTATACACTTTGAGGTCCCACAAAATTCGTCCATCGAATTTAAGCAGTACGGAAGGACTGGCCTCGTTATCAACACCTCTGACAGGACTATTGAGAGGTATTACTTTTCGGGCTTCGGAGGCGAAGTTGAATATCATGGCGAAGTCTGGAACGAGAACTGGACGCTGTCCACTATCCCAGACGAAAAGAACAGTGACGTTTACCATTCTGTCAACGGCATATACAGGAAGGGACCTGATCAAGTTGTGGGTGTGCAGGTGGCGGGAAATAATTGGATTATCTGAGAATTTGTCCTTGGAGTAAGACTTTTATATTCATCATGGTTCTCTTTCGAGCGCCGAGTTCCTTGAGTTCGTTTCTTTGGTTTCGGATTTTCTAATCAGTGCTGTTCAATTTGGACAGATTCATTGTTTCTTGGTTGGAGAAAGCGCTGGCGTATTCCTCTCATTTTCATTGTTCTGAGGTCGTCATTCTATTCACTTTTTTATTTTCTCTACGTTCATCTTTTTTAGTTCCCATGAGATTTTGCCCCTGTTTTTTCAATTCTCTCAAGGGAAGATGACTCCACAAATTTCTGTTTTCTGTTATTTTGGATATGGACTTGTTGGCGCTTTTTGATACTCCTGTGAACCCTTCGGTTTTTTTGTGACCCTTATTTTACAGTTCAGTCATTATTGTGTTCTTTGTCTTAACCTGTAGGTATCTTCTTGAGAGGCGTTTTTGTTGCACCAGTTTGGAGCAATCTTCCTTTTTACCCCTTGACCTATTTTTTGCAGCACAGGATAGACGGAAATAGCAGGAGGAGAGAAGCGGGAGGATGTCAGCTACAGTGTTACTTTCTCTTTTCCATGATTTGAACTATGATGTAAATTGAACATCGTACTTTGGAGAATTACATGGAGTACGTACTCGAATCCTTTAATAATAATACCGCGTTTAATGTATGGTATTAAATATTACTCAAATAAAAGAGGCTATAATATTTGGCAGCTCAACATTAGGCTCTAGCTACGAAAGGCAAACTCTTATTATTATATTCTTGTAATACGTAAACTTCTCCTGTAATTAAACCCGAAGTACTGTTTACGGAAGCTAAAATTGACGCGGTCCGCGCTATAATTGAATAAATTATAGCAAAAGTTGACAAGAAGATAAGGGTATAGCCTAACGCCTCGTCGCTAGGTTATAACAAGGTATACAGTGCGAAATTTGGGTGGAGCAATACCAAGCTCGTCGAATTTGCGAATTCGAGGGCGCTAGAGTAGGGCATTTAGCGTGGGCCAAAACGACTGGTACAGTATTTTTTACCGAGGTGAAAAGGCACCTTAACGCCTCGGAAAACTGCAAAAAATTTGCCAAAACGAGCATTTTACCATCCAAAACAAAAAAATAAAATTAAAAAATATTTTAAACCTCAACGCCCAGAGAAAACGACGCTAAGAGCCCTGCGCTAGAGGCGTGGTTCGCCAGAGGTCCCAGGGATAGAGCCTGTGGCTGTAAGTAAGATGGGGTTGAAGGGGACTCCCGGTTTGAAGATCTTCCGAGCACCCCTCGATATCCCTTACCATTGATTTGACATTGTAGACCGTAAACCCACCGTGAGCTTTTCAAAGACAACTTTTCTCGCTTATTCCGCTTATTAAAATTTCAAAAACATCCCGCCGTACTGTTGATCGTTTCCAAGAATTTGTGACTCGATTAATTCGCCGGTACCTGATACAATAGCCACGAACTGCATAACAACACCGGGCTTGACAGCAATGTCATCGATCCAGGCTGATACGGCGGGACAACGTAGTCTTGGACTGCTGCTTCATTTTTGTGTAGCTTCAGCCTGTCCTTGACGGCCTCCTTGTTTTCCTCCATGGGTTCTCCCGAGATGCATTGATACCACCGACGTAGATCTAAACAGCGAAGGCTCCAGGCTTGATGCATTTAAAGTTGATGCACGTCGCTTCCTCGTCTGATTATCAAAAACGAAGCGGCCTTTGGTGAGATTTACGGCTCTCCGAGGGTAAAAGCGTAAAGATTGGATAGAGACACTCACTATTCAACGTCACATAACCCCTCCTTTCTCCGCCATCGAAGCCGGAAGCTTCGAACCGAAATCTGCGGTGTTATGCAGGACGATGTTGCCGAGGTCTGGGGAAGATCTGCAACATGATCGTCTTTACTGGGAGGGTTGTCCGGCACGCGGATCGTTCGTTTAAAAGAGATTTCTAGAGCTGATTCGGATTCGAGGTCCTTTATGTCAATGCTTTCGTTATTGGGGGTAAGCTGGGATCCCATTATTTTTCTATCGCCTTTTTACTTCGCTTGCTAGGAGATTTCGTGAGATTGGAGGGTTTCAGCTCAGGAATCGAGACGTCTTGATATGTTAAGGCCTGCTGCTAGGTACGATTTCATACTTTCGTGATTGCCTTGTGCTCGTAAGAGATGATTAGAAGTCAAATATAGCTTGTTAGTAATTGGAGTGTTTATAGACCTGGTGGGTTGTTGAGTAGTGAAAGAAAGAAGGAAAAAGTAATTCTCGTAGCGGGAGATGAGTAGAGTGGATAATAGTTTCTCTCGTTAAAAAATTTTTTAAATAAAGAACTCGATTAACTCATAAAGTCTTCATCTTCAAGTCATACATTGATAACTTCGCGACTCAAGGAGTATCAAAATCGAAAGAAAGATAATAAATTGTCTTCCTCTACTCGAACAGTTCTTTTATAGAAGACGAACCCCTTCTTAGAATTCCCCTATCTACTTATTCGAACATGGCATCAACCACAACCACATTACTAAAGAAGGGTCTCAGCCCAAAATCATTAAGCAGTTCCACTAAAGATCTCCTCTGTATTCTTCCAAATGAGCTCCTGCTGGAGATTCTCACCAACCTCGACACCTCCAGCATCTTCTCTGTTGCTCAAGTTAATAGGACTCTCCGCGGTATCCTCAGAGCCCACCACGAATTTATTCGTGTTTCAGCGCTCTATAACACCGAAATAACAACCTCTTTTGCAAATTCCTTTTCTAACCTATCGCCAAATGTCCCAGCTGCCGTTCTTCAATACCCTCCTTACATCCAATCCCTCCGTCACGTCTTCAAGTAGAACAACTTGCCAAAGCCACGACAGAGCTCGCATTAAAGCTAGATATTTTAGATCATAAGGTATTCCAAGAGGAATATCCTTTCATAACTAATGAACCCTACGCAATCATTGATTATTTGGGTCTTGAATTTGAAGTTATGTTTTTCCCAGAGCTTTCTGAGGGAACCGCTTTCCAAGATTTCCAGGATTGGCTCTGCGAAGAGTCATTTGAAATCGCCGATGAATACTATCACAACCCTCCTCCCCAAAAGCCAGCTGCGAAAATGAAGCAGACACTGGCTTATTTTGCTTCAATTAACTATTATTATCCGCAAAAGACGGTTCATGAACTAGAGAACTTTGTAACATCTAGAAAACGCTCAGAGAATCATTGGGTGTCGTTGAAAGCACGAGTAGATCGATTGTTGTTGCAGTATATAGACAGGAAGTATATCAAGTCGATGGGATAACGCCTCTTTGGCATGGAGATGATGAGCTGGAAAAGAGGTTTAACATCTTTTTTCGCCACAGCGAAACGCATTGGCTACTCAATGTGCTCCAGTATGACGGCACCAACGAGTATAGTAATTGCGTTGATAGAGTTGATGCCATTTGGGAAAAGGTTGAAGAGGTTTGGTACAACTACGGAGAGCTCTATGATCTCGAAAAGTTGCCCTGGTAGAATGGTTCTTTTATAAGAAGTTTGATATATGGTGTGCTGAAAGCTTCTTTCTGCCCGATAATAAAGGATTTATTATGTTTAATATTATAATTTTAGGGAAAGTAAAAAAGAATGATGCTTAAGGCTACAAATAGAAAATTCGTTGTAATTTATTTTGTATTATTTCTTTCTATATATTTATTTCCTTACTTGTTTATCTTCTTGCTTATCCATCTGCTTAATTAATGTCGTGGGCGCCGAGTAGCACTATATAAAATGGCATAGCAACTTCTAAAGTAAAGATAATTTTTGTTGTGGAGCAACCTGCAGTGGATATTTAAGTAGCTAGAGAAATACTGGGTAGAGAGGTTAAACCTGCCCGTAGTTTTCGCCATCTTGAGTGGCATGCACCGGTGCTGCACAGGCTCTAATTAGTTTGCATGTCCACTAATGGAGACCAACGTTGTGTAACATTCATCTTTGATCTTCCTCGAAGGAGCAGCGGTGTCTATTACCTTGCTTTTGTCTTAGCCACAATAGTGCTCGATGTGTTTAGATAATTTGATGAAGGTTTTGAAACTCGGTCCTCATTCTGAAATTTCTTCTGTCAATGATACGCAACCAGTGACGATGGTCCGGTTCCTTGCGAAAAGAAACGGAAAGCGTTATTTTTGAGAGAAAAATTGGTAAAGCAAAGGAAATGAATAGATATAGCGATATAAGGAGGCCGGAAGGAACGTAAAGGTAAGTGCTAAACAGCGCAGGGTACGCTTCTAATCGTAGTGAGAAAATATATTCCGGTGAAAGGTCCTAACTGCAAAGGTCCGCAAGAAAGAAACAGAAGATAAGGGGGAGGGGGAAAGCAGCCAAGGTGATTGGAACCCATTTGCTCCAGGTATTTGAGGGTATATCCAAAAGTGAAGCACATGCACGTTGAGACTTACTATCTAGACAGTTTCCTTTCCGCGGTATCGGAAATGAGGAAGCCTAGTCACTGGAGAAGAGCTTTTTAGAGAAAGAGAAGATTATGACGAGACGTAACCTTATGCTATTCATGCTCACCTGAAACCCATAGAGTCCAATGCTACGACATTCATTATACAAGTTTCTTAGTACGTTTAAGCCGATACTAAATCGGTAGCCGGTTTCTTTGCAAAACTATGCTCCAAAAAACAAGAATTACTTAAGAAAACCCCACTTTTGAGCTTGAGTAGTGTAGGTTGTGATAATTACCAGAAAAAAGTTATAGCAGCTACGGCGGGATCGGGATTAACGGGATTAGCTAGGGTGGATGAAGGATATGTAGAGAGAAAAAAAAATTTATATCTCTTCGAGTGTGATACTCGTAGGCCCTATACTAAGTCCACATGACCAGCTTCTGTGTTTTTATTCCATTCTTTATTCTTCAAGTGCGCTATTTCATTTTACCTTTTTTTTTTTATAAAAAGACCGATAAGTTTTATCTAGGTTTTGTTCGTCTACCAATGCTTTGTTTTATTTCTATTCTTCTTTTCTTCTGAAATCCCTAGTAATCTCCCTATCTTTTAAAGCACCATTGGATTTCCTTTTTGTTTGTTTGTTTTTTTTCAAACCCCGTTTCTCTTTCCCTATCTAAATTCTTCCTTCCTTTTTTTATAGTAATGATAATAACTTTTCTAAAAATTTTTTTCTCAACGTCCCTCATCTTTCAAGCCACCCTGTTATTAACCTCCAACGTCTTATTCGCTCCTAAACCTTTCCATATAGAAACAGCGACCAAAAACTCCTCAAGGATCATGGCAGCCTCAAGCCTCCTTACAACCCACTGCTCTATATCATTCTCAACGGCTGCCGCGGTACCAGGTCTTACTTGGTCTTGATTTTTGACCCCAGCTCCGACTAACACCCATGCGTTTGGGGCAAAGGGGAGTCGCCGTGCCTGATAGATGTTGAGGCGTCACTGGGAATCGAACTCATGCCGAATGATTTGGTAATGTCCGGACTCTTCGGACTTTGCGGACGTGATTGGTATGACATCGTTATTTCGTGCCTGTATTTATACCATTCTACTACCGCTCTTGTGGTTGTCTGGTCAGCTTCAATTTCGCAATGACAATGCTCGAGGTGGTAGAGGTGGTACAGGTGGTCCGTGCTAGTGCGTGAGATTCATCACGCTTAGTATAATTGCCAGAGGAAACTTGGGAAAAGGTGGAAGAAGGAAGAGCGGAAGAATGAAGGGTTGACGGTGTTAATGATAACACTTTGAACAACTCGAGAGGCAATACTCCCTTTAGTGTGTACTCACCTAATTGTGTTTCGAGCTTGTTTTCTTCCTTTTTTTATTTCTTGTTGCTAGGGCTTGGCTGGTAAGAAGATGTTATTTGTAAGAAATGAAAAGATGGTTGTAGTAAGTTATTTAAAAATAAAATAAAAAGAAAAAAAGAAAGGGAAAAAGAAAGGGAAAAGAAAAAAGAAAAAGAGGAAAAAAAAAGAGAAGGGGGGGGGGAAATAAAATAAAAATTCAATATTTTTTTTAGATGTACTGAAGTACCTTTCAATAATTGAACACTTAAGTAACTCTAATTTCCTTTTTGTATATACCTTAACCTTCTGCACTGGTAGCTGTTTGAGTATTCTTATCAACAAATATGGCGGGCGAGATCAGAAACAGTCTCGATGATATTTTCATGCCCAGCAAAACCCTTCCCCGTTCTCCGGCCATGGGTTCCACTGCGGAGACTATACCGACAGGAGACAATGACTTGTCTGACATGGAAATGGAGATGCAATCGATCCGTTCGACCTCTACGCGGTCCCCTGCTTTGAATCTTTCTCCTCTAAAAACCGCTTTCGACTCCGTCCTCGTTTCCTAGTACCCGCATTTCTATCTCTAACACTCACCGAGACGACTTAGCGGAGTTCTACACACTCATCGGTGTGGCATTTGACGAGAAAGACAAAAGGGAAGATTTAGAAGCTAAAATGATTTAGTTTTGCGGTTTGAACTCGGTTGAGAACATCCCGAACTTAAATCTAAAGTTCAGCAAATAGTTTAAGTATAATTTACCTAGCCCGCGCTCTGGCGAAAAAAACAAAGTCTACGCTATATAAGGACCCCGGCCTGATGAAAGTATAGAAGGATGTCAAGATTTGGCCTTATCGTTAAAGCTCTCCGAGATGCTATCGTTGGATCCTCCGTGGGCGCGATGTTATCCTCTGTGGATAATGGTAGCGAGAATATAAATCTAACCCTCGTCAAAAAATTCATTTCTAAGCAAATCGCTCCGGGTTTATTGGAAATCGTGAAGGAACAGCTGAATATCCATTTCCCCCTTTTCCAGACCGCCTCTGCTTCTCTTGTGTGACCACTGTGGACCTGCTTAACGCCTCCCTTCCTTTGTGTAACATATAGAAGCTTTTTAAACACACGTGAGCAATTTTACCTGTTTCAGATATATAATTGCCCGCCATTCCGGTGCCCGGTTCCCGGTTTGAAAACACCTAGAGGAGGCTAAATCCAGAAAGAAAAGATAGAGTCGAGTCCACAAGAAGAAAGAGAGAAAAGAAACGACTCTATAGATCCACATTAACGTATTCCGAAATTGGAAGAATCCTGGAGAGAAGGCGGGGAAATAGAGTTGGTTTGAGGCAAAAGACCGATACGAGATAAGCCGGAAGGGTTTTACTTCAATTCTGCTTCATGATCTATCTGCGTAATGTATATAATTAGGGAAGGAACCAACTAACTAAAATATATATCCTTCACCAGAAGATATTAATTATATCCTTAAATTTTTTTTTTTTTTAAAAAAAAAAAAAAACCTGACCTATCTACCTTGCGCAATTGCATTACGCCTCAGGTTCATACGTTATCGTCCGAACTTTCCCACTTGCACCCGCCAAGTCTCGTAGCTTAGATACAGCAAGCTATACAGAAATATCTGTCTATTATTCTCTAATAATACGTTTTCTTCAATTCGAAAATTTAACGAGGAGATGTGGCAACACGAACGTTCCGCGCTTACCATGCTTTGGTTCGCAATCTCTATCCCCCTCGTGACATGGGATGCGTTATACGTCTTCCTTCGCCCCCATTCTATGCCAGGAGGGTACTTGCACGAGCCTATCTGGAAACCTTATGCTTTGTACGGTCGCATAGACTATGGTATACATTGCTTCCTCCCTGGAGATTGTATTTACAATTAAAAAAAAAAAAAAAAAGATACAGTATATATTCTTTCATCGATGTATATAATGAAACTGTCTAACCATTCCTTCCTCCTGTTTTAGTCTACGGTTTCCCTGCGTTCGATAGCAACGATGGTTTTACAGGTGCGCAATCGATAATGAACGTCATTGAGACGGCAATGTATCTCATATACGTCGCCGCGGACTGCAGAATCAGACCACAACCCCCAGCGGGAAGAAAGTCGTGCTGGGGAACGCGGGCGTCTTCGCCAGCTTGTTGGGCTACAGCGCTGCGCTGATGACGCTGAGCAAAACTGTCCTCTACGGTACCTATCCAGATCCTAGCTCGAATCGAGGAAATTTTTTTTAGCTATGCATCTCTACATTCGAACTTAAGCGCTAATTATAAAATGAATGACTATTTTTTTTTTGTCTTTTAAAAGGATTGAACGAATACTGCTCGGGTTTAAGCACATCGGACATAACACGACTAACGACCTGATACTCCTGTGATACTGCCGAACGGAGCCTGGATCGTCCTCCCCGCGTATATAGTCTACAGCTTCGGTTCGGAGATTTGGAACGGGTTGAGTAATTCCGCCGCGGGCGGTAATAGCAAGAATGCTATCAAAGCGAATGGCAAACACCAATAGTTCAACTTTTTTCTAAAAAAAAAAAAAAAAAAAAAAAAAAAAAAAAAAAAAAATTAATTGGAAAAGAGGCTTGTCCGTTTTTCTCTTTTCTTGGAGAGGGGACAATATAAATATTAGTATATTCTCCGTATATGGAGGCAGCGCTGTTTTAACAAGGCGTCATATGTGTAATTTTCTAAAAATTTAGAGAAATTATAGCCATGATACTAGATACAGTAGATATAGTAGATGCATGGAATATTTCTAAAATTGAGGATATCGATAATTGAACTCGTATGAGTTTTAGCGATCTGGAATTTGCGAAAGACGATCATCTGCCTAAAAAAAAAAAAAAAAAAAAAAAAAAAAGAGAGAGAGAGAGATATCAAGGAAAGTTTATCGCAAAATTTTACCTCGCGCGACCACGAGTTCTATCTGTTGATATCAAACCGGTAATTAAACGAAATCCCGAAATGAATCCGTACGGATATGCACCACGTTGTTGAAGATCTCGGAGGACCCAAAAAGCACCGGGTAAGCGAGGTTTTACAAATCTCCCCTTGAATAATTATTCTCCACTCCCGATAGGAACTTTATAAATAATAATAATAGTTTCGAGGAAAGGTTACAATACTGCTTTCCCTCCTCCCTTCTATTCTATTCTTCTAACGCGAATCGTTAACACGTCGTATATACTGCGAGTATTTAAGCAAGTTAGTAGTAGGTATAGAATTTATAGAACGCATTTTGATTACCAGTTCCTGAAGAAAAGCAGCCTCAAAAGCGCCACAAGGGGGTTGGTTTAGCCATCTTTGAGTGTCTTGGTCTTTCGTTCCCCCCGAGTCTCTCCCCTGGCCCCACCATGCCCACCTCTCTCTTCTTCTTTTTCGTTTACCCATGTATAAGCTATATTCCTCAAGGGCTAAGGCGATATTTCCCTTTTTGAGCGTTAGGCGAAACTTAAAAGCATTGAAGAAGGGTGGCCCCCCACCTTTCTCTGCAGAATTTTTTTGATATTATAATTAATTACTTTTCCTTCTCGAAGAGCGAGAAGTAGCTATCAAGGCAGTAGTAATTGTAATCGACTGTCTTGAGATAGTTAAATGAAGATCGGCAGCAAAATTCATTTCTTATCAAGCTAAGTACTAGTAATTGGTTGTCGGCTCTTTCTTGACAAGAAATCCTTCTTACGGTATTAACCTAGAACCTGGGCAATATTGAGATCGTTGAAGGTCACTTAACGGTTAGATGAAAACGTGGTAGGTGAGAAGAGGGAAAGAGATAGAGAGCCAAAAAAAAAAAGAAAATGAAATGAATGAAAGAAATAAGAAGGTATTTGGAAAAGTGCTTGTAATAATAATCTAAAAAGCTGCGGAGCATCACTACTGGCACTGAGGGTTGGCTATACTAAGTATGAACTTTCTTGCTTTTCTCTCTTTGCAAGCCAGCGCAAGACGATGACAGTCTCAAAACAAGATAAGTACTTGAACTCGAAGAACTCTTTTACTTCAGAAATTGTATCTACTTGTCAAGTTCAGCAGTACCTCTTATCCTACTTACTTACTTACCTTAGTCTTAAATATAATTAAAATACAATAATGATACTAAGTAGTTATACTTACTTGACACTTGAATATTTGCGTGAAGGGAAAGAAAGAAAACGCCAACCGGCAGTCTCGTAACCAGAATCTATTTTTTTTTTTTTTTTCTTGGTATTTTAGTCTTGTACCTCAAAAAAAAATAATAAGAAATAAAAAATAGAGGTTGGTAATGAACTGCTCCACTGGCCCCATCCGCCGCCGACCCTTTTTTTTTCTTTTCTTTTTGTAGTTGGCTTACTTTAAGTACCTTAGTTGGTGGTTTTGGGTCTGGAGCTAAGTCCATAACTGGTCGTCCGAAAAGGGGGATATTTGTGATCTTGGGGCACCGCTAAAAAGAAAGCTGGACAGGCGAAATAGGCAATATGTATAGTGCATCCTTAAAAAAAAAAAAAAAAAAGATTTAATTGAGTTATTATTATTAATTTATAACAATTTTCTTCCTCGTACTTTTTTTCTTTTTTTCTTTTTTCTTTCTTCCTTTCTTTCTTTCTACGTTCTTCTAAAAATCTCGATTTCTTCTTTTCTATTCTTGCTTTGCTTCTCTCCATCATCGCTGTTGACCAGTTCGAATTTGCCTTACGTATACCGTTATTTGGCGCTTCATGTTTACTTTTGCTTTCTGTCTCTCTCAATTAGTCTCTCGGACCGATTAGCTGAAGATATCGATATTCTACCGCGGTAGCTCAAAACAGTCGATCTGTAGTCTTTCGCGAAATCTTCTATTATAATATATATATCGGGGGTATTTATATTGCGATTCGTCAGCCATTAATTCTTTCGCATTCATAGAGATTCAGTAAATTAGATCAATCACCGCGTTGCTGTCGATAATTATATCAACCTACTATTATATTCGCTCCTTCTGCTGGGTTTTCAGAGAGTTTGTTTTCCCTTTTTGTTATGTTGCTGGCCAGAACAAAAAAGATACCGAATTAGTGGTTTTATTTGTATATTTTATTCCTTAAGAGCAGCACTTATCTACTGCGTAGCTTCGCGGGTTCCGATTTCTATAAAATCAATAACTCCAAAACAAAAAAGAACAATGCCGGCAAGGAACAGCCAAGTTCCGGCTCCACTGCCGCTGCACAAGCCCAGGTCTAAACGGTCGCTAAGATCATTCTTTTCGCGGTCGCCTACCGAGCCGATATCTCCCCCTTCAACCCCGTGTCGCTAAGTTCCGTTGAGACTACCGACTCACAAAGACGCCGAGGCGATAGTATCACTTTCGAGGCCCACAACCCCGTTTTTCCCGCAGAAGGTTTACGACTGCGTATTCGAGCAGCTTGTGCTGCTGTATGGCCAAAATAGCAACGGAACACCTTGCGACACATGCTTGATGAGAGACGTGTGCTCCCTTGTATTGACAGGGAAATCATGGTATAAAGGTTTTATTGCACATCTGTAAGAATTCCGTGCAAAAAAAAAAAAAAAAAGGAAGATGGCTGGGCCACTTTCGCTAAAAAAAATACATGGGATTCGTTCCTTCACTTAGATATTCTAAAATATACTTGCATGGCCCTGATGCGCAAACCCAATTGAAAAAGAGGTTTGGGTTTGAATTCCGGCTCTACGCCATATGGGGCCAGAATCAAGCGACTCTGTCGTACCCTTCATTCCAGGCCAGATCTTGCCTCAATGGTGATTGAGCTGAAGGTGCCTGCGTACGATCAATCCTTGCCGAAAGAGGATTTGGTGTGCATTCAGACCGTGGTAGCGAATCTGGTCCTTGAATGTCCAAACTTGGGTAAAAGATAACCCTTGGTTATTTCGTCTCGTAAAGTCTTAATTAAACCGCAAATAAAAGCTAACTATTGGAAAGAGCGCCTTGTGGGCTGGTATCCAGTATACGAGTTTGGGTGTTCGGGCGAAGAGGGCGGCATGGGGAAGCGATAAGCTATGGTGCGCTTTAAGCACCGAAAGAATCTCAAGGAGCACGTTTGGATGCTCAGCGGGGAAGGACTAAACCCTTCAGAGGAGGATAGTTTCGAAGCGGATGGAGTGGGCAGTATTACAATCCTCACGAGCAGGAGAAAATGCTTCCGATAGATATCATCGACCGTTTCCTTTGGTACCACAGGTCGTGGTCTTCGCTAGAGACGTTGGTGCTCCACGGAATGACTTCAACTCCATCTCTCGGGCACACTGACTTTGAACGTGTTGTTCCACATGCTATGCAACCTCAAGTCACTCTATATATGCATTTCCACCCTCACCAATTCTGCGACAAAAATCTGCTTGGGCTTCCCAGTACACTTGAAAGCCTCCGCCTGGAGTCAATGCCAGGGCTGACTGACAAGGAGTGTCAAATTACCTCTCCTTGCAGCCAAACCTGAAAACTTGTCGCTAATTAACATTGACATTCAATCGCTGCTAATAGTCGTCAAGGTATTTGCGACCCTTTCGGAATTAGAGCGTTCACGTTTCTGCAAAATGAGTCGCCCGTACTGCCTCCAGGGGAAATCGTATTTCTGCGGCCGTTCATGGCAAATCAGAGTCTTCGATTTTTACACTGGGATTGCTTTAACGCTATTGGCACCAATGGTGACGCCGAGTCTCACTTGGCGACTTCAATTCAGGAAGGAGGATTCCCGAGACTTGCAAAACTGAGAGCGCCGAGCGATCGAGCGGCATCTTGCAGTCCGTTTGTAAGCCTAAAGAGACGGTAGAGCAACCTGGCGATAAATTTAGGTCACTTATCGTAAAACAGACACCACAAAGGACAAGGCAGGCTGCTGCCGGGTACGCACCAATGTCGCCGGATTTCGACCTATCACCGCCCTTTTCGCCAAGTCAAGGCACCTCACAAATAACCAGTTCCTGAGACACCTGCCCACAGCTAGGGCAGCAGCGCAGATGCGGCTGGAGCTGGCAAAGAACCCTTCTTACTTCTTCCCTGCCAAGATTGCCGAGATGACGGGTGACACGCCATTCGACAGACCGAGTTTCCGGCGTTTCAGATACGGATTGTCGTTACAAATCATGACCTAAATGGCGCACAGGAAGCTGAGACGATAGTGGGATTCATCGGCAACATGGAGTCAAAGGTGGAATATTGGCTATACCCTGATATTCCCGGATCTGAAAGCGCCGTCGTAGGGTTGGAGATATAGTTGATTTGGCCTGGGAATGCCGGGACACTGGCGTTGCTAATGGAGAGAGTTGCACTGGCCTTGCCAACGTCCGGGAGGTTCCGCAAGCGGTGGACATCCTAAAAAATATTCTTGCACACTGAGAGGGTGAGGTGGAAGAAAGTTCCGCTGTCTTTACTATTTTAAGGACTTTATTCTTGGGGATTTTATTCTTGCGCAGGCGTTTTTGAGCTTTCTGTCTTTGCTTTCCTTTTCCTTGTTCTCCTTCATTATAGGTGTTTTGGCTAGGCAAAAACAGAAAATATTTATTCCTAAACCCGCTTTGATTAATTACTAGCGAGTATAACCATCCTGGCGACGGTGTGTTATTTCCTTTTCTACTTATTCTCCCCGTAATCCCATGCACATTATAGATTCCATATAAGATGTAATTACTATATACTTACTCATGTACATCAGCTATTATTTAAAGTATAATATCATATAATATTAGCGCTATTATCATAATATGCTCACTAGAACTTCAAACCAGGGCGTAAACCATCCGGAATCACCAATAATACTCTATACACCCCTCGAGTACTGTATTTCTTTTTTTAGGAGAATTTCAATGAATTAGAGCTCAGGTTCCCACTGCAATCCTTTCATACCCAGGATGTATTTCAATGTCAATCAACTTGTAAGTCTTCCTCATTCACCCCGTGCCACCTGCACCCGAGGTACTTTAAAGCATATCTAGTATAAGCAATAGTTTACCTACAGTGCATGAATAGATATATACACCCGAGCTATAACTATAGAATTGTCTCCGCAGGGTGCGTTGGTGAACGTACGTGCTGTTAATTGATATAATTTGCACGCTTATATCTGCGACCTGGTAAACTTGTGTGCAAAAGGAAATAGTCGACGAGTAATAATGGAATGGTTGCCTACTACCTATGGATGAAGGATACTTTGGTTATAATTGGGACAAGTCCAGTATTTGCTGGGGCTTTAGAGCTAGCAGAGAGCATCCACTTCTTATTGCCTTCTTTGTTTGGTCTTCTCTATAAAAAATCAGCTAACGATGCTTTATAGCTGTAGTCATGAAGCACCGTGGAGGAAAATCTGCATATCTTAATAAATACCTTTGAGTTTTCAACCTAGCTTTAGTCTGACTGGTCTCGAAGGGACACTCTTCGTTTTTAACAATAAAAAGTGCGCTGCTTGCAGCGCGAAATTTAAAAAAGAGCGTCTGCTCGAGACTAAGTCTGACTACGTTTTTCAAATCGTCTAAGTTGCGTCTTCAAGTGAGCTTAAAAAGAAATTTTATTAATAGGTACGTATTGACTGATAATTAAATCTGTTTTCTATAAGCCCTTGTCGTGACCACCCACACTCGCGCTACCGCAGTCGTTGCAAGCAAAAATATACGCCCAGCGGTACTTACTTTTTTCTCGTCAACAAACGGATTTCTTTGTTCTGAACAGGCCACAGAACTTCTGGCTAGGTCGTGCAACTATATTATTCCCAAGAACGGTATCAACTTTTGTTGAAAAACGAGCTTACAACTTTATAGGAACCTTTTCGGCCGAGACTTCGAAACTCTTTTGTGGCCGCATGCCTAATGGCAAGGCGTCACTTTCCGGTGAGTGCTAACTGAAGATGGTGAAGATTGCGAGTTCGAGTCTCGTTGCGGTCGTTGACATTATTTTTAATCATGAAATCATTTTTTTTATTCTTTTTTTTAATTTTTTTTATTGGCACCAAAATTAAGTAGAAAGAAAATAAAAATAAAATTATTGAAAATACTTCATTTAATTGATTATATACTCCTTGAAAAATAATTTACTCGAGTAGATGACAATCAAGATACAATATACATAATATTACATTCAGATGCTAAGTACCATTCTCGCGTTGGATAAATCCCTCGTACAATAAGAAAGAAGCATCAATGTGTCCTTGAAAATAAGCAGTAGTTTAGGGTCACCTAGCTGCACGCCATCGTGCACCCCTATAACTTGAGTAACGTTCAGAATGAAGTTTTTTTTAGTGTGCGCACTACTTGAGTATAATCTTGGCAGGATTTTCACCGTACATACCTACCTACTTGTGTACACAATTCCCCAATATACGAGCTAGCTCTAAAGGGTCAAGATCAAAAAAAAAAAAAAGACCAAAAAAAACTACAAAAAAAAAAGCTCCCCCCCCCCAATTTACCTACTTACGCATTCATGCATACTTCTTATTTCCTCGCTACGGCTTCTTCCTTTGTT
This sequence comes from Pezizomycotina sp. ARF18, assembly GCA_002224055.1. Lineage (NCBI taxonomy): Eukaryota > Fungi > Ascomycota > Pezizomycotina sp. ARF18. The sequence continues at coordinate 34,363 of AZLU01000204.1, forward strand.
CATAGCATGATATTACACTTTTAACCGATAAAACGACAAGACAATACAAGACAAGACAAAGGGCAATTTAAATACTCAAGTATATGTGTCAATGATGTCCATTTTGAACCACCAGAATACCTTGGTTACACCTGGGTATTCGGAGTTGGCGATCCTTCTCTTTTGTTGAAAGGAAAAATAAGGAGGGTAAAAGATATTTTTTTCCTTTCTCTTGCTTTCTTTTTTTTTTTTTTTTCTCCTTTCAAAAGAAGAGACTGATCGCCTGTGGCCTTTTAACTATCTCTTTCGGCAATGAGATTACAAGGTCACAGGACGGTGCTGCCGCCGTTCAGCAAATGGACATTGAATGTTCGCCGAGGTACAGTCCCGTACAGGTTTCAAAGGCATTATACGGCGCAGGAAGAGACTCATGAGAAGCTAGTTCGTCTCTCCTTTTATCTCAGAACATAAGCGACTTTTTTTTTTCTCTCTTTTTTTTTTTTAAAAAAAAATCAACAATCGACTTGGCTTTATTCTTCTCATGTTCAATTGTAGCCAGATGCAATCAAATCTCAAATGCTAAACCAAGTTTCTATCAATTTGTGTCTGTAGGAGCTTTATGAATCGATCCTCCAAGCCTCTTCATCGAAACGGGAGGCAAGAACGTACCTTCAGCTCTTTAAACCGGTTCAATCTGACGGCGATCAACGCCAGCTTCCTGACATGTCCTCGTGAGAACAATAGATATTTCATCAAGGGTTACCTGAACAGAGTTCAACCAACCAACTTCGTGAGAAGCTCAGAGGACGAAACAACGCTTTCGCTCCCATTCGAACAAGAACAACTGCACCTTGCGCTCATGAAATACGCATCAATTCGGACACGGATGACTCCCTGCTAAGGCGACTCGGAAGAACACTGAGGAAACTGCGGAACTGGGACTGCGGACTCTCCTCTTTTTGGAGACCACAGGCATCGAAGGGCTGGAGAGAATTTCAGTCAGATCCGAGACCAGGCTGATCGGGTCGTCGAAAATTTAGAGCATGCAAAGGCACAGGCGGTACGGGTGGATGGAGCAGCAGCCCTTGACGAGCATGGAAATGCTCAACTTTCATTTCCCCATTTAATCTTAGCGCCTCTATCTCGTGGGGTCATTCCAGTACTTGCGCCAATAGCTTTTGACCCAATGCAGAGCATGAACCTGACGAGTGCAAACTCCCTGCTTCTAGCATTCACCCAAATGCTGCTCAGCAGCCTGAAGACGAAAAAATTGCCAACATCGATCGGATATTTATTTTGGAACCGCTGGGGGGTACCTTCGGTCGAGAGGTATTCCGGCGGAGCGCACGTTTTCTCAACCTGCAGCAGGAGCATGACAGGGTCATGCAGCATCTTCAGACGGAAAAAACTATCGCGAATAGGATTCATATATCGAATTTGAACACTGTCCGTGACTGCCTAAGCCTACTGCCCAGAACCTCGTCGGCGCTTATTACTACCCCCGTGTCTGCTGTTGCCGCGCCATCACCGCAGAATTCCAACCGGAACCCCCTGATCCACAATCTCCTCACCGACAAACCGGTCTTCTCGTCCTCGCTGCCTATTCTTCCTTCGACACCACCACCAACACAACTTTTATCAAGCACGGATGCCCTTGCTCAAAATCCCGCCCTCATCGTTTTCCGGCGGTTTTAAATTCTCCAACCACCCGGCGATAAATCTTAAAAGGCTTACGGAGCTGATCGAAGATTCTTTCAGCAAGAAACTAGACCTGGACCACTACCTCCGGCGCGTCGACAAGAATATCGCCTGCGTCATCATTGCGGGTGACTATGAAGGTGGCGCCATACTCACTTGGGAGGAAGGAAATAACAGAAAAGTTCCTTACCTGGACAAGTTCATCGTTGCGAAAACTAGCCAGGGGATAGGCGGTGTTGCAGACATTGTCTTCAAAGGGATGGTAGACATGTTTCCGGATGAGCTGCTGTGAGGAGTAGAAGGAGTACCCTGTCAATAAGTGGGTATGTATAGGTTGCGTTTCGGCTTGCAGCTCCGTTTTCTTACTATTACATTTCGGGCACGAATACTAATTGTAAACTTGCTTCTTTTTTTTTTTTTTTTTTTTTTTTTGAACAGTATTTTGAACGTCGAAAGGCACATACAAAGTAAACGATATGTGGACTATGTTCTGGACAACCGACGGGGTTGATTCGTCCAAGTTTAACGAATATGTTAATATTTGCACAGCGATAGAACCAAGCCTTCAAGAATAAGTGATGTATAGAGAATAAATCAAGTCCTAAGATTGAGCCTTTTTGTTCCCTTCGTCTTGTACTTCTTCCCCTTCTGAATTTCATCTTTATTTAGCTCTACCATGTATAATGCGAACGACCAATCTTCTATCGAATGCTTTGCTTTATATTTGAGGTATACATACTATTTATCATCAGAAAATCAGGAGAAACCCTCCGTAATTAAAGTTTGTAGTACTGTAACTAGATGTTATGTAAAGAACATAGATATACTTAGCTAGTGAAGTAATGACAAATGAAGCATCGTTTAAGGGATTGGAATGCCACAGTTTCAATCTGATGTATACTATAGCCATAACTATAGGATGATTTATCTTGGTGTCTCGTATAGAGCCCCAGTTTAAGATATATGTGCTCCCGTCGGGACGTAAATAAATGGTATATTGTTAAATTAACGAGTGCCTATCTTTAAAAGCCTCTATTTAATCTAATTTACTCTTGATGTATTGGCTGGGTATTTATTTTTATTTATTTATTTATTTATTTATTTATTTATTTATTTATTTATTTATTTATTATTTATTTTATTTATTTATTTATTTGGTTCTTTGGCTGGCACGTTGACGATTTCTTCCCGTTGTGTTAGGCCTTTGCTGTGAGTTACCAGTAAGCGAGAAACCCCAAAGCAACCGACCTCATGGGAAAAAAAAAAAAAAACCCATGCAAAAACACACACACCTCTAAAGCCCTCGAGAACAACTTTATCAAAATACCGTAACCCGACATACCAGCATGAGCCTCGTCGAAGCTCGAGGCAACGCTGCGCCCGCACCAGCAACCGCCGGGACTCCAGCCAAGCAACGGGGCAAGCAATTGCTGACCGCGCTTCCGTCCAAGTAGACACACCCCTTCGAAGAGGCGGAAGACAAGAGGTGGAGACCAACCGGCCAATGATGAGGAGGATAATGCAGCAGATAACGACGACCCGTTCGCGTTCAAGGAAGACAACGGCAAAACTTAAGAGGGACGTCCGCGAAGAACGCGAAAGCTCCCTCGCTGACTGCTAAAACGAAAGCGCAAGCATCTGCTGCTGCGGCTGCGACACAATCGTCGGGTCACGACGCGGACAGCGACGATTCGGAAGGTTCAGCCATACGCGTCCGGACGTCACTACTCCGTCTCCCAATCGAGCAGGAAGACTCCCGGCTCCGCTCGGGGAGGGCAAAAGCGACCCCCACGTCACGGGTGCGCAAGGCATCGCGGGCAGAGCAGAAGGGGGAGCCGAAAGTAAAGCCAGGGGGAAAAGACGATAGTGAAGGTGGGAGGAAGACACGGACAAGACGCCACGAGCACGTGGCGGAAGGGGCAAGTTAGCTTCAAGCTGTTTGAAGCTCCAGGAACCCAAGTAGCATCTCCTGCCAAGAAATCAGTAGGTCGGCCGAGGAAATCCCCAATTACTACGGCCGTCCATAACGACGAGGAAGAGGAACCAAAGGCAGCTACAAGTTCGAAGCGGGGTGCTTCTAATCGAATCTTCAAAGCCCATAAAGAAGAGAGGTGCAGCGGCAGCAAGCGACACAGCCGAGCAAGATGCTAGCGGTAGCGATGTCTGGGAAATAGAGTCCGATGACGACGGCCAAGGCGGTGAAAGCGACGTTTTAGTTCAAGGTTATCTCGGAGCACAAAGCTTAACGCCGAGTTAAGGAAGGCAGCAACGCCAAGAAGAAACAGGCAGGGGCAGCTTACGGAGGTGAAGGGAAGCTGATGGACGTGGAGAGCTTGCTGGCATTTCAGTGCTGCATCCAGAGTTCGAGTATACGGCTAAAGTAAGCCAGCGGGCTGTTAACGCCGTGAAAAAAGCATGTTATGGCAAAGTTACGGGAGGAGTTACCCCCAAACACTCGCGGGTTTAGATGATGAATACAAGTAAGGCTCATTGACGAGAAAAAAAAAAAAAAAAAAAGCAAGAAAAAGAAAGAAAAAAGTGCTTACATAGCGTGTTTCTATGCTAATACTACAAGCATATTCTGCCGCTAGAACAGTAAATCAGCTCATGGAACAGACAATATCTCAAGGAGAAGGCAACTCGATGCTCTAATCGACCTAGAGGCAGTGGCAAAACAGCTACGGTGGAGAGATCAATCCTGGAGCTGAAGAGGAGTACCCTAAAGAATTTTTGGTCGTGCGTCTCAATGCCTCATACAGAATGACGAAAGACGGCTGTAAGAGAAATTTGGAGGCAACTGGGTGTTGGTATGGAGATCGAAGAACAACAGAAGGTAAGAAAGATTTCCACTGCGCCTCCGGCATGGCTACTATTTGAAATAAAGAAAGAATAATTTAAAAGTTCCCTTACCGGTTTTTCTAACATTCCCAGTCATCAACTTTGCAGATACCCTTACCTCTGTGCTTGCGCTACTTCTCATCCCTCCGAGCATGTCCCTGAGAACGCCGAAGACGAAATCGCTGAAACAGCAACCAGCATATCTGTGATATTCCTTATCTCCGAGTTTGAGCTGTTTGCACTGCATTCAAGGCAGACCTGCTGTATAACCTCTTCGACATTGCGCAGGCAAAGAAGGCCCCGATCGCTGTGATAGGGATGACAACCAGGGTGGATGCTGTGGAGCTCTTGAAAAGAGGGTCAAGAGTAGGTTAGCCATCGGACGACGGCGTTCAAGATCGGAGGAAATGCAGGGAACAAATTGGAAGGATGGTGGCAGGTGCTTAGGAGCGGGCTGTGCGTTGACGCGGATGAAATCGGGGACGATGAAGGTGGCGAAGCTTTACAATCGGCAGACTGGAATTACTTTGATGCATGGAACGAGCATTTGACGTTGGTGACCTTCTTTGATCATTTCATTCCTTTTTTGTTTTGTTTCTATTTTTATTTTTTCAATGCCTCGATGCAACCAGAGGAGCTGATCTTGTTCTAAAGTTTATGTTCAAATCGGACGGCCAATTCAGGGATACCGTGGAGAGGCATCTTTTGGCAGACCAAAGATATTAAATATTACTACTCTCACTGCCTGATACCGATCTGCGATCTTAGCCCTGAGCAACCGTTTCTACGCGGGGCGCCGGCGTTATTGAAAGATGCCTTGATACCTCCAGACAATAAACTCTACATGCTACAGGGTAAGTGGCCCTTTATTCCTTATGGAAGCAAGCCTTTCCTCCAAATCATGTCATTGATTAACGAAATTCGGCCGTTTGTTTCCCAGACCTACCTGAACTTGCACTAGCTCTCCTAATATGCGCCGCCCGCCCTTAATCCGATCCTCGGACACAGACATGTGCAACTTTACGATGGCTTACGAGGAGTACAATAGCCTTCTTGGAAAATTTAAACAACATTCACAGTCCCTCATAGTGATGAAAATTTGGAATAAGGAAGTCTCGCTCTCGGCATGGGAAACACTATCGACCACGAGCTTATAATCCCTGTTCAAAGGTGCTGGCGGCGGCGCACGGGAGCGAGCAACTTCTCGGAAGTAGCGGTTTGTTTAGAAGGGGGCGAATGTACAGGGTTGATGTCGGTTGATGGAGATAAAAAGCAAGGTAGAAGCTGGGAATGGGCAGCATATTGCAAAATTGGTGTACAATCTAAGATATAAACGGCATACATCACTATCATGTTGAGCATCAATTCACTTTTTTGCTTTGTACGTTACTGATTTTTTTTAAGCACCTATTAGACTAGTGATTTCCATTCCGGTACTGCTGTCAGCTTACCCAGTAAATAGACGACAGCAGGTTCATTTGAGATCGAAGTCCTGGTGAGCTCGGTTTCACATACCAGTGCTTATTTGCCTTTCTTGATATAATCTTGTTTTATGACAAGGCATGTTATGCATGCTTCCATGAGCGGTTTTTAAACGGACAAGTAAGCAGAAATGCCGAGACAGAAATTCAGTTTTCAAAGCGGAATAAGATGAAAAATCATTCATCGCTTTGCCTCAAAGTCTTGCTACAACGAATTCTGAATTGGTGGGCACCCCAGGTAATGACTTGACTCTGCATTTAAGAACCTGTCGAACCGTCATCGTTTTGCTCTGCACATACATATCTGCACTACATATCTATTACCAGGAATGATTATGTTCGAGACCTATGAACATGATCAGCATCGCTTGTTCGGGAAAAGCCTATGTTCGAAAAACGTTTTCAGGGTATCGTGTTGCTTCTTGGGAATCATCGACTGAAACGTGAAATATTGGTGTAGCTAGTTATGAGCTTTTTTCAGTTTTTTTTTTTTTTTTTGGTTAGTTTGTGATCTCAAATCTGAAGGAAATGTCGTGAGTTTACGAACGGATAAAAAAGTACCGAGTCGTATGTTGAAAATATATATATAAATAAATAAATAAAATAAATAATATAATAAAAACTAAAAAATTCAGGGATATAAAATCGTACGAGTTTTAAGTTGGACAATTTTATTATTCAGAAGATTAGAGCAAGTCTTTTTGCCGCACCTTCTCTTTTCAATCTCTGGGATTCATATTTCTATGTATGCAAGTACTTAGCGCTGGGGCTTTCGGGCTTTCATGTCAACTTTAGTTCTCTGAGACAAGCCATCGGACCTAAAGAAGGGACATGTCCGGCTTTTTCGGGGTAATTGCCGTAGCAAGAGGGATCCTGACCCACTATGGAACAGACCTTTTTCTTTCCTTTCACCTTTGTTTCTTTTAACGACGCAAAAAGAGACAATACAATACCGGAAATTCATTCCCTTGCGGATCCACGTTTCGTAGCATGATTTAAATTTCGTCAAATCGAATGTGGGAAAGGTGCGATAGAGGGGTTTTTTTTTTTTTTTCGCATCGAAGACTAAGCAGCAGCGGAGTATCCTCCGAGGGATCACCGCCCGTTTCGTTTCTCCTCACTTCCCTCCTGGTTCGCAGTTCTTTAAAGACTTCCATGCAAGAAAAAACAAGGAACGGAGAAGAAACTCGCTGGCAAAAAAAAGAAAGAAGGAAAAGAACGGAAAGGGATAACTCTTGGTCTCGGTAAAAGAGGAATATATGTATTGCGGCCGTGTTGCAGCTACTCACTACAGTTCAGTAATCTTTGAAAAGTTTCAAGAAAAAAAAAAAAGAGGAAAAAAAGAGAAAAAAAAGAGAAAAAAGAGAAAAAAAAAAAGAAAAAAAAAAGAAAAAAAAAAGAAAAAAAAAAAAGAGAAAAAAGAGAGAAAGAGGGAATGGTTTTTTGTTGGTCATCGCGTTTCTCGTAAACACCGATATTGCGCAAAGGAAAGAAACCGAAATAGGAGAGATGCAGATGGGCAGAGCGGATCCGAGAAACTAGTATCGTAAGAATAAGAACGTGGAGACCACGCTTGCTCCACATTTTCTTGCTTTCCGGGCAAATAGCAAGTTTCAAAACCCGAACACTGTCTTCATTCAGCTCTCTGCAAGGAAAGAAACAAGATGATGAATTAATTCTCCACCCCACGTGTGTATGAATCGCGCAGGTTTTTTACGAGCCTTGAATTTAGCAATTTTTCCACATCAAGGCAGGCAGTTTGTGTTTTTTAGGGGGAAATAAGTAAATAAAAATAGAGAGCCCACGAGGCCGCTAAAACTACCACGTTTGAATAACTTACATGTGGATATTTCTTGAAGATGAGAGGATCATCAAATCTATAAACTAAACGGGAGAAAGGCCGATCAACGAGACGTTTCTATCTTATTCACTGTCAGGGAGAAATTTCGCTCTTGAGAACGCAGAAATAGTATATATACTCTCATGAAAGAATTTTCCACTTCCCCAATTCAGATGTTAGTATCTTTCTCATGCGGAAAGGTGGAGAATAATAACAATTGCGTGCTCAGTTAAGTTAACAACTTGAAAGTGGGGTTAGATTGATCTCAAAGATTGAACGAAGACGAACTGTTTTTGTCCCAAAAGGGCGCGACCACGTGGGATCGATTTCTTCTTCCTCGTGAAAATTTTTTTATTTTAATTTGACTACTACTATTTTCTTTCAAGCCGTCAACGAGCTGCTGTGGAGTAATGTTTACTACCCCTATATATATATTAGTTACTGCATATACGAGAAAATGCTTCGGATATTGAGGCTTATTATTAGTTAGAGGACAGCTCGGTAAACAGTGCAAAGGACCCCAAAACTCCCGAAATAGATTTATAGAACGAGCCTAGATATATCTAAAGGCGAGCCGCCCAATTATTCAGTTTGTACTTTATTATAAACTTCAACGAGTCAGTATCTATCTACTTAACTTAGATTACTGGGAAGGGCAAGTACTTAGCACGATTCAGCGGCAAATAATGGCGATTTGATCCTGAGTGAATAAACTAGACTACCTACCTAGGCGGGTACAAATCTTGCATCTGTCACCACAAGGCCAGATGGGGGATATTGCTGAGCTTTATTTCTATTTGTTCTAACTAAAGGTTTACCCTCATATCCACCACTACATTTATCAATAATTCTAGGAAGGGGACGAAGACTGCTCTTGAGGAAAAAAAAAAAAAAATCA